>JAEIIH010027186.1:0-11802 GCA_018904745.1 Drosophila orosa
GAGAGCCTAGTGAGGGGCTAGTGTCATACATCGGATGGCGTTATGCATCTTATTCTTCATAATGTCTTTCATGTAACTGCATATTTAACTACATAATAGTATAATAATATTTACTCCCGTAAGGGACTTAATTTAATTTTACATAAAAAGAAAAGTATATATTACATAAATAATGTTCTGTGTTCTAAATTCGGATCATTAAAGTCAGTTAGTCTAGTATGCTTGAGTTGATATGATTGAAATTTTGGTAGTAATTAGAATCAGCTTGACTAATAGATCTTGGCCCTATAACTCGACTAAAGCAGTAATTTCGGTATAATCAGAAGCAATTTACTTTACGCACCTCCTTCAGTTTTTGTACTCACCCCAACCACAACCCTGACCTGACCGGAAATGGTTCGGCAGCACTTTAAATATTTAATTGCACAATACCGTAATTCCTGGGCAGGCATGTTGCCACTTTTGGCTGCCTCTCGGGCCTCTGAGGCAGCAACTCAGTTTGTGGCACAGCAAATTGTTGGGCGCACAAAAAGCAAAGCGAGCCGGAGGAAAACAGCGTTCCTTCGGTTGCAGGTCTGGATTTTCCATTCCCTCAAGTGTTTGCGGTGGGTCTGCCGTGTCCTCCTCCCTTTACGGCCGAAGAAAGAGCAGGAGTGACTCCTTCCCTCCTGGAATGGCGCTTGCAGCCCGCTTGTTTATGGCTCTAAGCACAATGGACGCATTTGCATTTGACGCAATTCGGTGTGGTATGCAGAGAGTCACCCCTTCAGCCCCGCCGCCAGCGCTAACTTATTACTTTAGTCTGCTTTCAGGCGCAAAAATTTCATTCATTCTCTCCGGCGTACACCTCGGCCCCTCCTCCGTTTGAGTTAAAATGTGATTTTTCACTTGACTTTTTAATTATGCGGCACGCTACAGCAGCAACAACAAAGTACACCTACTTGTGTATTGCCTATTGTGCCTTTGTGGAAGCCGAACAGCGGAATCTGAGCTTGAGAGCTTGAGAGCCGAGGCGCTGGCGAAAGTTAAGCAGTAAATCTAATCCTTAGATGGCGTTGGGCAGCAGATAAGATGGGGGTGATGTTTGTGTTTTATCGAGGCTTGGCAAATTAAGGCGGTTGAGTTGATATATTGCCCATTGGGGTCCAGACCACCGCTCCCGAGTGTGCTTAAGTAAGCGAAGAGACCTTAAGCTCAATAAAAAGATTTGAAGGAATTTTCTAACAAAAACAGGCAGTTAAATATTTATACCTGAGGAGTATTTATAATCTTGGGAAATATTTGACAAATATTAGATAAGCTACTATTAGCCAAGCTAAGACTTAGTTATGAAACTATTACCTTATAATGAATCCGGGAAATAAATAAATACATTTGAATTGCCTTATGCTGTCTTTTTCAGTTTGCGACAAAAACTAGTAAGCCAAAAACTAGGAAGAACGTATACAGGCGAGCAGATCTAGAGTGCTAAACAAGCGTCAAGCTCTAGAGAACTCTCACTCTCTCTATCTCTCTCTCTTTGTCATTCAAATAATATTTTACTAGAGACATATCTAGCTGAGGAACGGCGTTACGCATATTTTTTTTTAATAATGTCCTGCCGTAACTCTATATTGAGCCAAGTTGAAGAGGTCTTTACAAATGTTTTACTTATACAAATAATTAAGAAGTAGATTGCACAAAACTCAGAACCAACTTAAAAAGTACAAACAAATCCTACAAATTATTTGAATGGCTTTTTCCTTTTCGGGTGTTCCTCTCCAATGACCCTGTCTTGGGTAAAGCCCACTATGTCCTCTGATTTCGTTTCGTCATATTTGCATGCTAATGCAAAAGCATAAAAAAAAAAAAACTTTCAAGCTATTCTCCCTCGTTGAACGTTATTCAGAGCAACCAGAAGCTTTGTTCAGTCGTATGCAAATTACTTAATTTAAAACATTACTTTAGCAGCCCCGTATTCCTCGATTCAAATATTTCTACTAGAGGGCAGAGAACGGACGAACATTATTTTCCCACTCACTCTCGCAATCGCACAGTCGCACCCTCGCTTCATCATCATCATTATGGCCATCCTCATCGTCATAGCCATCATCATTATCGTAGTCTTCATTTTTATGAAGTGTCATTTGTGTGTCGCTTTTTGCGCCTATAAAGCAAACGCCTAAGCCCGAAGCTCTCTCACACACACGCACCCACTCACTCGGAGGCACACCCCTTTCGCTGTGACCAACAGACAGCCGAGTCAGTCAGACACTCGTTCATTCATTCACTCACTTGCTTATACCCCTCTGCCCCTGAGCCCCACTTGAGCCTGCCGTCGCCCCTAGTCTTGCTTCGGCTTTTTATCAGAGCACGCAATCGCTTCTCCTCCTCGATTCATCCCCCTCTTTGCTGTCGGTCCTTTGAATTTTTCATGCCTTGCTTTTCCTTTTTCTTTCCTTTTTTGCGAGCCGAAAGCCTGGAGTTCAGCACTGCCACATGGCGTATACTTAATGCCAATTTAATTGGATTTAATTATGTTTTAATTGCACTTGGACAGCGCCTAAAAAATAGGCGACTTAAGCGAACATCTTTCGGAGCGAAGACATTATTCAGCCGATCTCTGTAGGCTCATTTGCTATGCCAACAAATTCCTGTTTGAATTTTTCGGGCACTCACACAGTCAATCCCCCAAAGCTGGTCAACTCCTCAGGCATTGACATTTTTTCCTGTTTCTGTTCCTGCTCCCCACTCCCATATTGTCAACTTTGTTCAGTTTCCACAGCTTTTCCAAGCACATAAATTCAGTTTTAATTTAGCTGCGAATGTGAATGGCAAAAGCGTGCTCCGGGCTCATGCAAATTAATCATTTTGATTAACCAATTAATTGCCAAACATGTTTCGCTTTGCGCCCAGATTTTCAATCACAAATTAAAAAGAAATAAATATCATGATAGTCTTATATGCCAACGAATTTTGAATGCCCTATAACTAATAAAAAACTCACGTTGATAAGGAAAAATAGAAGCAAAATCCTTACATTTAAAGGAGAGCTTCCTGTTAAATAGTATATATACTTTTAAATAGTTTATTCTACTAAATTCTAAAATATATAAATGATTTATGTACCCTATTCTAGGGTATATCCAAACTAAAAAATCCAGTCGAAGCTACTCTCCTTCCCGCGGTGGCAACTCGAACTGGATTTGATTTATGTGCCGCGACTGGCTAACCATTCGTTGTTGCCCTGTCCATGGCTGTCAATATCACACTCTCCGCCCGTCCGGCGGCCCCTCTGCCCAGGGATCGGGTCTTGGCCGATTATCGAGCCGCGATATTGAACTTGGCAGGCGGAGAGCGATTTCGGAGATTGGCCATTCGATTCCTCGATGGCAATTTGACGCGTTTTCGGCGCGTTATTGTGCAATGAATTGTAAAATGTGCTCCAAATTGACGCTTAATTAGTTGGGGAATGTGAGAGTGGAAGCTAGAGAGAGGCCGGCGTAAGCTGATACTTGTTCGGTCCGCTTGGCCCGTGCCTAATGATGATATATACTTTCCTGCGACCAGTCATTATCCGCAGAACCCTTTGAGCAGGGCCAGGGTGAGTCGACGGAATTCGTGGAAGAGCTGCGTTTTCCGATTAACAGCCATCAATCAACGGAGTTGTGGCGCCCGAACTCCATATTCCAAACAATGAAACCCACCAGATATAATGGAATATCTATTTAATCAACCCTCGGTATAATCACCGAGCTGCCCAGGCTTTAATTACTCGCCTTTCCTCCTCCGAACAGCGTCCGAATTTCGATTATAATTGAAACCGCCTCGATGTCAATGGTAACTGCTGATCCCGATGATGGCGGCGATGGCCTCCGGCCTGTCCTGCGGTGGGTTAGTGGGCTCGGGAGAGCGTAATAAGCCCGATTAAGGCCCCAATAATTATAATATTCGGAGCGGAGTGCAGCATACGGAGCGGCCACCGCACAAAATGCCAATTAACTCGCGAATTCAAGTTCAAGCCGCCGCGCCGGCCGGCGGGACAAACAGACCTCATTTAATCCGCCGCACAGATGATTTGTGCGCCCTCTGCACATCATCAATTTATGGGTATACCACGGTATATAGGTATTACCGCCTCGTCCCATCGCGTCCCGAGCACCACTGCCACACAATGTCTGCCCTCATCACTCGCATTGTTATGCGCCAGTGGCCAAATCTCGCTTCTGATTCTCCCTGACTGGGCCCGACCCCGACCCTAATCGCATTTCAATCATCATCGGCAGCGGCGGCGGCCAAAAGACCAAGCGAGGGTCCTGTCCCCAGACCCTTCCCTGCTCTCCTGGAGTTTTCGCATCCTGCAGCCGTCAGTTGCAGGCCACATTTAGAGCTCGGATTGACGCTGTTGGTGGGGATTCAGCTCATTTTTGTTGTTCAATCGAGGGACACACTAGCCCGGCATCTTCCTTAATGATAACATACAGTTTTTCCAATTGGGAAACTGTTGCCAATAAAGCAGAGTGTAACAGTGCTGCTAGTCTAGCTAAGAACTACTTAATTTAAATTATACTTAGATATATTTAAAGCGAAATGCTTAATCTCTTAATAAGGTGTTCGATTAAAAATAACAAAACCCAGGACTCTTATCTAAGTAATGTCAAGTTTTAGCTTGTTTCACCCAGCTATAAACTATCTTTTTGGCTTCCTGATTGCGCCCAGCTCTAGGAGCAGCAAATAAGGGATGTACATATGTCCAGGCCATGTCTTCGCTGTGTTTGCCAAGGACATAATGAGCAGGACTTCCGCCGACTTCCTTCCTCAACGCGTGGAGGAGGGATGGCGAAAAAGTATTGTGCGAATGACTCCTTTGAAGTCGAATGATGAGACAGCATTTTGCTGCTCAGGCACCATGAAAATAGGATGTGCACATGAGAGGCTGGGTTCCTTTCAGATTGCGATCGGGCTGTGAAAAAGAACCCCTAAGCCGTGGTGGCCCTTTCAGCAGCGTTATCTGTCATCTTCAATATTGAAATGATCCGATTTTGCATTCAAAAAGGGACTTACAAAACCGTAAGCCATTAAAGAGGCCGTTGACTGCAGACAGTTAAAGACAGAGTTAAAGACGGCGATCCAAGTGCCACGTAGCCTTCCCAATTTGTCCTAAGGTCCTCCGCTATCAATTTCAGTAATTATAAATTACCGGATGAGCCACAGGAGTGGCTGTAGGGAAAGCAGATTCAAATTATACCCCAGACATCGGAGAGCGGGAGCAACAGTTATGATGGAAAAGCTTAGTAGTTTGCCTGCGAGAAAACGCGCCCGTAAGCTATTAAGTTCTTAATTCGCGGAATGAAATTTCAAACTAAAAGCATTTGAGCCTGCCAGCGCCAGCCGGGGATGGGTATAGCTTCACCGTTAGCTAAGCAGGAGCTGTGGCAACAATGTCCTCGCCGTCGCCCGTCTGCACCGGCAACCAATTAGCAGCTTATTAGAATGCACACCATCCGTAATCCTTGCCGGCAACAATTTGTGGACTTAAAATATTAAATTGCTGAAACTTAAAAACAGATTTCTCAGCAAAAGCAGAAAAAACAGCATCGCTGGACGGCCAAACTTCCAACTAAGCAAACGGAGTCACTGGAAGTGGGACGAGTAGTGGATAGGAGGGTCAGGAGCCAAGAGGGTGTTGTGAAATTATGCAAAAGGGGAGCAGGAAAGGCTGTATCGGAAAGAGAAGTGTAGAGAGGTGCACTTGGAAAAAATATATCTTATAAATATATCTCAGTAACATTTGATTTTGCGAATGAATTTAATATTTGTTTAATAATTATAGGGCGTTTTTAACAGTGTTCTTTTGTGTCATTGTGTTTCAAGGGATATTCAATGACAATCATATATTTATTCTGAAAGAAAATATTTTTTTCTTAATAACTCATTTGATGCTAGTTAAATATTCGTTGTAACAAGGACAAAGAGACACGGATTTGTTCGACCTTTCTCTATGTTTCTACTTAACCATGTTGTGTATTATATTACCTGGTTTTTATATTTAAACAACAAATACTTAACTGACACCTAAACCGAGCTTTTAGAAATTACATAGTCGAAAAATGATTAAATGTATCTTAAAATGAACGGTTTTCCGATGAATATAGTCACTATATTATAGTGCTAAAAGTAGACCTTACTTGTGCCTTTCTCTCAGTGTTCGTGTCCAGACCAAGTTACTGGATAAGTGCACAGGCACGAGAACCTGTGGCCATGTTCGGGCATGGGGTTTGAGGCCTGGCCAAGGGACCTGGACCTGGTCGTGGACTGAGCCCCAGTCCAGTTCCAGACTGGAGCGAAAGGCGCTTCAAGCGTAAAAAGTTAAACTTGAAATTCTCTTGAGTTGCTTTCTTGGAAATTGGCCCTGGACATGGCCATGGCCATGGAGGCGAACCAGTAGACAGCTGTGCAGTTGCTCTTCGATGTGGAGAGAGAGCCCTCTGCCTCTCTGCCTCCTTATGGCCAGGCCAAATTATAAAACGAAAGACATTCTACGACTATAATAATGCTGTCTTCGAGGGATAGACTGGCAGGCAGACTGGGTGGATGGGAGGATGCTTGTTGTTGCGAAAGTTTCTGGGATTGCCACCGAGGGGCAGGGTCCAGCTCACGCCCACTATCGAATGAAAGCGAAACCCTTTAACAAACGTGTCTGGCATGGAGATGGCGTGTCTGTCGTGGGTCCTTAAACCCAACTAAATAATGCAGGGTCAGAAAGGAAGACTGGCACCTTAAAGATAATGCAAGCAGATAAAAAACTGAAGCACAAAAGAAATAGGGACTATAGGAGTTTACTTAAAGTCCATGATCAATGTGGTTGGATAGTGTGAGTAATTGCAGTGCAATAACTTCCTCAAAAGTCGTTCAATAGCCTTTTAAGCCACTTAGGAATCGAAAACCCTTTAAGCGCTCCGTAATCACCCCTCATTGATACGTTCATTGTGTATTTTCCCCTCCCGATCACTCAAACAGGATTTGCCAGTTGAGTGCCTCTGTTGTCACCTCTCCTCACCCCCAACCAGAGTCGGCATTACCAAAAAGCGACTTAATTACACTCGCTCATAAGCAAAAGTATCCCAAAGCGTTCCCGGAATACCGGGGTGGGGCGTGGGCCCAAGTTTTCCGGATGGGGGCTGCGGGACGGGCCGCACAATCACAAAGGATAAACCAATTAAACTTAGTTCGAGGCAAGCAAATGCCAAATGCCAGGCGCCATCAACCGTCTGACAATTCAAACAGCAAAACTCAACTAACCGACAATGAAAACCTCAGAAATGTGCAGTCGGGCTGAGGGATAGTGGCCATGGCTACTGGGTCCCGGTTCGGGCTCCTGCTTCGGCGGCTTCAGCTCCCAGCTGCCAGTTGCTGGCGTGGCATTCCCCTGACAACTAACCGATGTCCTGACCCAGCCCCCTGCCATCGCGCTGACTGCATATTTCGACATTTATGTGGTCGTCAATGGGTGTCGTTGTGTCGTTGATTTCTTGCTTAAGCGCGATGCGATTCAATTTCAAATCCTGAACACATTTCCACGAGTGGCTGAGCAGGAGAAGGATGAAGGATTCAGAACTCAGGACTCGGGACAAGGAAAGGACTCGCCGGGACATTTCTGCCGGGACAGCTAACAATGTTATCTCGTAATTTTACACGTCGATGATTTCGGGCGAGTGAGTTTGATTCGATTGTCTCAAGTTTTTTGCGATTGTGTGCAGCTCTTCGAGATGGGGGTAGTTGCTGCACGGTGAGTGGTGGCTCCGGACTACGGAATCCGGACGCCGAAGTGCTGAGGGGATGCACCACCGAGTGGCGGCGACGACGCCTCTGACAAGCTTCTGACAGCCGAAGCCGAGCGCCTGCTGGGTCCCAGGACAGCTGCTCCTGCTCCTGCTCCTGTTCCTGTAGCCATCCCCCTTCGTGCGGTGCTGCAATAAATTCGTGCAATGCAACACAGCCCAGGTCCAAGGACATTAGGAAGGGTTCGCGTCCGCCTCACCCGCAAAAAAGGGGAAAAATACATAAAGAGAGACGCGACTTAGCGATATCTATTATTTGTAGCCTCAGAAACTCACGGCTCATCCTTAAAAAAATAATTATTTATGTCAAAAACATCAGACCTCGGGTACATCCTTATTTCATTTATTTTTTATCAAAAAGGTTACCATCAAAAATTTGTAATCCAAACCTTTGATCGCAGCCTTATATTATATAATTCTGTATTACCAAAAACCATACAAAGAATAAGATACGTAACTTTTTTGGCCTGTATCTTTTTAGATTTGTACCATCTAAGCAATAAGATGTGTAACGCAATACGATTTCCTGAAATATATTTCTTTGGAAGGCAGGTTCTCTTAAAAATGTTGTTAAAAAGGTACAGAAAGAGATAGAGAGAGGGAGAGGTAGCAAGAGCATTCATCTATACATTTGCAGCCGAAGATTATATTCTCAAGCATCCTAGATCTGCCTGCCTGTAAACGTTCAATTTCTGGAGCGTTCTCAAATATGAACAGAGTGCAAGTTTTGTCACTAGCAAAAAATGATCTTGAAACTGGCCATTCAAATAAAAGCGCGTTACGCATCTTATAAAATTTATTGTTTTACCAAAGGCCTTGATAGTCCTTCCATCTGCACCAAGGCAATAAATACCCTCAAATTCTGAAACTCTAGGGTAGTTAAGGGAAACTCAAAATTCCAGAGACGGCAGCGGCATTCGAATGACATGCAAAGTTGTCGCCCCCTTCGAAACGAAACTTTTACCCAAAATCATTTCAACTTTGTGCCTTTTTTGCCACCGTCAGCGTCAGCGTCAGCGTCACCGTCACAAACACAGCACAGGACCTGCTCAGCTGGGCCGTCCTGTCCTGGCCTGGCCAAAAAGAGTTTACCGCGCCCGTCGCTTCATTGTCGTGGTAATCAAATAAAAATCAATGGCTTGTGAAATTCAAATTGTGACTCGGAACAGACTCGGTCGCTCTCCAGTTCTAGGACTGCCCTTTCCCGCCCAGCCTCCCTTTTCTTCGAGTGCCCGAATCACGTGCCCGATTCTCATTTGCCGTTAGCATTCGCAATCGCTGGAGTTAATGATCTGATGCCGTCTAGCACACAACTATCTACGAGTTTAAGCCCCCGGACCGCGCCAACTAAATCAACTGTCATTATGGGGCAGGTTGACTGGTCGCAGATGGCGGGACTCCGTCTAAGTCTCGGGCTCTGAATAAATTAATTTTTAAATAGCGGAGCGAGGCCGAAGTTGGAGTGCGGCGATAGTTAATTATAGGGTTCTCCCTTAAATGTTGGGAGAGCGGAGAACTGATCTGAAGAGTCAGCAGGATGTTCCGAGTCGATTTCTGATAGCAAACTTCCTTCTTCCTATTAGGATAAAAGTAGATTTTAAATTCGCCCTCGCCTCACTCCCTGAATCAATCTGGGCTTCCTTCCGGCCAAGCCCATTTCCTTAGAAACAACAACCAAATTAACATCATATGTTCGATGCAGGCGAGCGGGGAGCTGAGCTGAGCTGCCACACAAAGCCAGGCCAAGGCACTCCCCCAGACAATCCCCTGGGGTGCACGGTTAGAGTTCTTAAATTTCTTAAACAATTTTTTATTAAATGACAAGCGGAGTAATGGCTTTTCTAGCAGATGGAACGGTGGGTGTTGACATCTCGGGGACGGCTCTGAGGATTAGCCGCCACCCCTGGCAGAGCCATCGAGCCCAACTAAGCCTTGTGTAATAATTATGCTAACGACTGTCAATTGTATGGGCCCGCGAGGGCTGTAAATTGAATAGAGATAGCGAGATGCTGGCTGAGAGAGAGGGAGGGGAGCTGTGTCAACGATACAAACCGCAAGCCGAATGATAAAGGAGCCGGAGCACGCTCCTTGCAAGGGTTGCTGCCCGTCTCGAGACGTGTGCTAATAGTTCGTGGTTCGCGGTGGCTCTCCTTCGGCTCAACCCCTTGGCTTTCGGGAAATCACAGCCCTTTTATTTGGAAATTAAACTCGCCTGGCTTTTCACACTCAATTGACTTTTCGGGCTTGTTGTCAACTTTTCGCACACATGGAAAAAAGCACGGAGGCGAAAGTGAACCCATTTGCCGGAACGAATCGCCGGCATCCATTATTTGCAGGCACTCTGCGCCCATACAGAAGCCGAGGAAGGGTATTGAATCTGGCTGGGAACCGGGCGGGATGCGATTCCTTGAGACGTTTGTAAGTGCTGGGAGCGGGAGCTGCTTTTCGAGTGTTTGCTGTCCTGTCCGTTGACGCTTCGCTGTCTGCGCAAAGGCTTTGGCCCCCGCCCATCCCATCCCTCCTGAATTTGCATTAAGATTATGTAAATTCCCCCCAAAGAGCAGCGAAAAAACACTCGGAAATGCGCGTGTTTCTGGCAGTTTTCAGGCGAGTCTAAGCTGAAAACAAATTGAAAAGGCCCTCGAGCCGGAACGGCGACTTTAAGGGGGAAATGGCTTTAAATTGCTACCAGTGTCCATGTAAATCATAAAATCATTTTCCTATTTTAATTAAAATTGCCAGGGAAAGGTACGAACCCTTTTTCCGCCCGGACAAGGCAAAGTTTTCTTTTCGGTCCTGGCATCACTCAGCCGCCCAGTTGCTTTCAAGTTTTGTGCGTTTAATTTGCTGCCATTTTCACTTTTGCTTCTGCCCATTACATTTATCAAGCTGTGCGCCCCTCCCGCCCAGTTGGCCTTTGTCAACACGGGGCTGACCCGAAACTCCAGTCGCCCCGCCTCCACTCCGCCTCGTGTGAGTCGGAAAAGTTAGTGCCTGGCCAAGGAAAAAGTTTTCCACCTTCGCCTCGCAACTGTAAGTAAAGTGTTGTCCGTAGTTTTTCCTTTTAGTCCTCCCCATCCTCCCTCCCAGAAGGTGCACGAGCAGTCAATTTATCTGCTACCCCGCCGGGGAGAACATGACTAAGATACGGGCACTCTGTCCTGGTCCTGGTCCTGGTCCTGGTCCTGCAAGTGTTGCCACATTCGAGCAATTATGTTTGCGGAGAGCCGGAGCCCCAGCCGGAGGCCAGAAAGGGGTTAAGCTGAGGACGGCGTTGCAATGAAGGTAAGAGTACGTGTAAGGAGCACAGGATTACTGCGGCACTGCCACTATCTGTCCGAGAAAGTGGGTTGAGTGGGCCACTCCACAGATTTCCAAGCAGCTCATCACTTTCGCTTGGCAAATACTTGGCATCTGTAAACAAGCCACCAGCCACCACGATGTTCCGATCTTATCGCCAGTGCGGATGCTAAGCTCCCAGAAGACCCTGCACCACCGGCAGCCAGGCCACTTACTTGCAACTGACAGGGAGTGACAAGGCAGTCAAAACTACCTAGCCACATGTGCGGCGGGCGGGGGCGAGGGGGTCTGCCCGAATCGCTACTTAACACTCCTTTTTTCTTCGTTCTCCCAAAAGTTGGAGAAGAAAAAAGCTTAAACCGCAGACAGAATCCGGCGGCCGGAGGGCTGGGAACAACGTAAAAATTCGGCGTCTGCTGTTGGAGGCAGCTCTGAGAATGAGAAGGACTCAAACCCCAACCAAAGGCAGAACCAGAACCAGATTCTGAATCCAGCTCAAGTCGGGCCTCAGCTGTTGGTGGATGTGTGTATTTGCTGTCATACCCTCGCCAGGGAGTAGTGTAATTTTAATGGCTGTCTTGTCATGCTGTAAGTAAGACCTTTCAGAGTTGTGGTTGAAACTATGTCCTTCGTTAGGTGATATCGAAAAAAAGCTAATAAATAAAAATACTTTCAATACAAA
>JAEIIH010027198.1:0-29334 GCA_018904745.1 Drosophila orosa
ATTATCTCTTAACCTAAACTAACAATAAACTAATAACACAACGTTTAATCTATTTTTTATCCCATTCTCCTTTTAGGAATTATTTCCAAATATATTCTCATAACACACTTTTGCGTGTCTTTTATGGTCATTTAACTTGATATTCCTCCGTGAGCAGGGCGGGGAGACTGGGGTGAAATAGAAAACAACCGAATCCGTTAAGTCCCCATCTTGGTAAGGGATTCGCATCTAAGACATCGCCTCCTCCTGACCCGACACACCCTGCACATCTCCGCCGCCCAGGCATTTTTCGCCCAGTGTCGTGTCTCAAACTCACTGGGAGACTGGCAAGTAAAGTGTTTGTTAGCGCATTATGCTGACTTAGGATGCTGGGATTCACACCAGCCAGTCAGGCAGCCCGGCAGAGAACCACTTTTACTTACCACTGTCCTCCGCAAGGATCCTCTGGCTTCTCTGGCTCCTCTGGCTGCGCTCCTTGTTTGCCAAGTGGCGTGCTGACAGCCAAAAAGGATTTTCGCTTGGCGCTGCCAAAAAGCTTAAGCCTTAAAGCCAAAAGCTAATTTTCCTTTAAGATTTCTGGTCCACAAGAGGGGCAGAGGGGCAAGTCAAAGTCCTTGGCCCCGGCAGAGAGAGAAAATGCATTTCAAAGCGGATGGGACATTATCCGTTTGTGATTAGGTGTCCCTGACATGCAAATGTATGTTGGAATTGAGTTGCAAGAGGGAAGTTTACCGGGGCTATCAGTGGCGCATAAAACCCAAACTGGGCCAAGGGAGTTTTGCAATTTATGCACTGAACATTTTGCGCTTTACTCAATTGCCAAAAATGTTTGGGCAACTTTGTAGCTGGCCTTACGCCGCCGCGGCGTGGCACCTGCTCTCCAGAGTCGAGTCGAGTTGAGACGAAGTTGTAATGAAAACTTTTGCTCAAAATAATAAGTATCATAATTTTCCAAGGGTTGTCAAAAAACTCTTTTAATTTATGCTCGCCATTTCCGACCGAAGTCCAGGTCCAAGTCTGGCTGCAAAATCAACATAAATAAGCAAAAGTTGTTCAGGCCCCGCCAAGCCCGCCCCAGCTCCAGCTCCAGCCTCTCCTTGCCTCTTTACCCACTCCAAGGACCAAGTTTCCTTTTTTGTCACTGTATTTTGTCCCGGACCTGCACGGCTCTGTGTGTGTGTGTGTATGTCCTTGTGAGTCATTGCCGTTGTGTTTATGGCAAGTTGGCAACTCTGTTACAATTGCGCCTAATTTCATGCCTTACTTTGGCTGGCAAACAAATGTTGTTGCATACTTTCAGGTAAATAACTTTATTAAAATAATGACAAGCCAACGAAGGCTGCCAGCCTGCACACACACACACACACAAACACACTTTTGGGAAGTTGGAGGAAGGATGCTCGGTGGGTTTTTGAAGGGTTTCTTGGTTTTGGGGCTCGGTTTGTCCTGGGTTTGTTCTGGCTTGCTTTTGTTCCGGTTGACGTTCGGTTAGGTGATCTGGCCTGACATTATATTCCAAAGGACATGAGCGCCGCCCAGGGGGATAAGGAGTATGATTGACTTGTTAATTAAAAATATGTTAAGATGGTACAAAGTATAACATTTAATATATATAAGAAAATAAAGGAAGTTAGCATCGGGCCGCCAAAGTTTGTGTTAATTCACTTTGTTGCACACTTCTAATTAATAATATAAATAAGGATATATTCATTTTAATATACAAGAACTTATTAGAGCTTTAATAAGGGTCTTCAAAGTTTTTTAAAATACTTTTAATTTTCTTGAATGTATAAGCCTGTTAAATATTTATTTAATCTATCTAATGTCTTTGTTTTTTGCCAAGTATTTTTAATACTTCACAACATTTTTAACAAAGTTATACCATTTGCATTAGTGCATATTTTAAAAACAATTAAATTTTCAAATTCAATTTATTAACGGGGGAATAGGCTACGACAATTTAATCTTTATATCTGTTACTTAATTGCAATTTAAATAAAGATATATAATATAAATATTACAAACATATTATATATTACACATTTCTAAAAATATATTATTCAAATTTCGTTGCATTGCTTTTAAATTAATATATAATTATACAATATGCTAATATTATTACCTTTTGCGAGCTAAATGACCCCCAATTTAATTTAGACCGTGACTACGCCTCTGGTAAAAGTTTCCCGCAGCTCTTCAACAGCCTCAACCCGATGCATTCTATATGAAGGGCACCACGACGACGCAACTTTAACTGATGCTGTTGGCCAAACACCACTGTTGCTGCTCCTGGAGCCTGGTGCCTGGTGCGGCTTGAGGCAACTTGGCCAGGTTCATCTGGGCCCGGCTGCTGCCATTTCGGGGCCATAATGCACAACGAGTTTCGGCACAAGAGTGCGAGAGTGCGCGCGCCCCGAAAATGTGACGCTTCTAATTATGAAACTAAGCAGCTTGTGATTTGTTCAAGCGTGAAAATGGCTGTCGACAACAGACAGCGCGGTGGAAAATGGGGGAAAATTCTGGGCGGGGCAGCGGACTTCGTCTCGGCACGCAAAATATTACGGCAACTTGTAAATAAGCCGCAGCTGGCGACGAGGAACCAGAAACGAGGAACAAGCAACGAGCAGGTCAGGCCACGGACTGGATGGCTGGCTGGCAAAACCAGGAAAGCCAAAAGCAAATTTTGCCCCGAAAATTTATGCAAAATTATTTCGTAAAGTTTGCGTTGCGCCATCGCCCATTTTTTGATGGCAAACTGCGACTGCGACTGATGCTGCTTAAGCCTTTTGATGATGGCTCCTCAACCCCTTTGCTCGACTCGGTTCCATTTCCCGAAACTCTTAACCCTTTGGGACAATATATTCTATAATAAATAATAGAGTTTGTGTAAATATTTAAAACTAAATAAACATTTTACTTTTTGTTTAAGTGTACAAAAATTATTTATATTATATTTCAAATATAATTAATTAACTGAGAAGAACTATGATTTAAATTGGATTTAATTTTCCTTCGAAAATATATTTTAAATAATTATTTTGCCACTAGAGGGTTAATATCTCCCTCCTCATTCGCTGGTGGGGAGTTCATCGCCATCGTCGACAAAGTTTAGCATTTTGCGCGACAAAGTGGCAAACAGTTTAGCAGAGTTTACGACAACAGGGGCCGCTGCTCTTCGCGCTTGTCGCTAACGTTGCGTATACGCCACGTCGGCCTCAGCCATCGCCCATCGCCCCTCGCCCTGGCGCTTTGAGTGTGGACTATTTAATAGCAGCTGCCATGCGGCCATGATGCTAATTACAGTTGCCATTTAAGTGGTTGCACCAAAATGACGGCATATTATTTTTTTTTGTTGTTTTCCTTTGAAGGTGGCTGCCTGGATGGTGGTTCAGGTGGTGCGGAAAGGTTAAAGGCTGGCCAACTTTTGTGGCTGCAGAGCTAACTGGGTGTTTGAGTTGAATTAAAATGGTAAGACACCTTGTTAAGCTACTTATGTATGGTTTATACAATAACTATGTGGATGTATGTATATTCTTAGACACGATTTTGAGTTCGTCAACGATATAAATGATTTTTACAAGCCCTAAAGTGCTATCAACTGTGGCTCGGTATTTCCAGCATTTTTTCTACAACTTCAATTACCAGAAACTCGTTTGCCGGCATGAGATCCAATCAAAATCGAATGTTTATTGTTGGCCTAATCGAAAAGGGTTCTGTTCGCCTCGGCAGTCCAATACATCAAACATACCGAGGCGTCGTGCTTCGTTCCGTATTCTACCGAATTTCAGTTACAATTTCTTAACGTCTCCAATCCGACAGCATTCCTTTGCCTTTGCCAGAGCTAAATCGCAGGTCTTGAACACGCTCAGCCCGTGTAATGCGCGTTTAAAAAGTTTACAAACTTTTGCCAAGTTCTTCCCGTACTTTTTCTCGGCTTCGCTTCTTCGCCAGACTGCTGCAAATACATTTTTTTTTTTCCCGCCGCCTGCAACTTTGTGGCCACCGTAAAGTCGGTGCAGGGCGGGGCTACACGCGCCTGTTTACACTTTTCGCGCCGCTTTGATGTATTTCGGTGCCCTGGCGTGGCGCTTAAACTGCAAAACGTGACCATTTAAAAATCCGCCACGTTTGCCAAACCAAAGAAAAAAAAAAATAGAAAAAAGAAAAGAGAAACAGTGGCGCTGGAAAACTTTGGCAATGCCTCGAACTTTGCCACCAAAAACGGCGGAAAGTCGAAAGCCGGCAGAGAAATTCGTGACAAAGGTGAAAGGAGCAGCACTCAGCTTACTTCTGGGTGTGGCAGTCATATGCAACTGCCGCACGGCTGTAAAATTTATGAAAATTGATTTTCTCCTAAAAGGCCAAACCGAAACCGAAACCGGACAACTTAATGCCAACGTTGGACACGTTGGAAAACTCCTTTTAATGACATTTTGACTTGAAACGTGCCAGACCATTTTAATAGAAGCATCAGCGTTTGCTTCTAATTTTTTTTCTTTGCCTCGCTTGCTTACGTGAGTGTCACGCACGCGTGTTGCACCCGATGGAGGATGATGATGATGATGATGAAGATGATGATGGGGGAAGTCGCCTTCAAGCTGACTGATTTTATTTGCGTGGCAAAACGAGTTTAGAGATGTTCCTAATGTTCTCGATTTGGAAAACAACTCACTTCCAAATCGTTGAAAATTAAAAAGAAAAGGGAAAGAAACAAGCCTTTTTTTTATTGCTTCTTTTAAATAAGAATTTACTACTTTCATTTCAGATTAATATTTAGATTCTTAATACAGGAACATCCCGTATATAGCGCTATTTGCTATAAAACTGTTTGCATCAAGTACGTGCCAAAAAAAAAAAAGAGAAGAAAATTAAGCCTGATGCTGCAGCAGGTTCTGGTTGGTCTGCTCCGGTCTCTGGTCAAGTTAATTTTCTATGGCACGTTGTTGTCATTCAGCGCTTTTATTGGACATTCGACTCCTTTTGAACTGCTCTTTTGCACCGCCCCACCGATCCACCGATCCACCGGGGCCCGCTTTAATTGAAAGGAAAACATCAGGGGGAAAAGCGTTGAGGTGAACGCCGGCTAATTCGGTAATTTGCACGCAATTGCATGAGTTGTTGACCATATCTATAGAATGAGTGGAGCGGGACCTGCCCAAATATGCTACGTTCTCATATATACATACTACCTTTCTGCGTGTCAGTGTGCGCACATGGACATGTGTCCTCGTCTGCGTTCGGGTTTGTTGACTCCTGGCAATTGACTTAAATGACAGGCCTTTGTTGTGTGCCGCCTGTATGGTCCACGGGCATGGCAGCACGGCGTATGCGTAATGTTCATTTGATGTGCGTGCTCGGAGGTGAAGGCAAACTGATGAGGCGTTTATTGAAGTCACACAGACCATCGTCCGGCCACTCAGAGTGGCATGAATGAATATTTTATGCTATCTGACCACAAGCTAAATTTTATTTGGAATTTTGAAGGTACAGCTGAGCTTTAAGGTTGCAATATTATTTTTTCTAGCTGAAATAAAGCTAAATAAATTCTTGATGAAGTTAAAGCTTTTTGTTTAGTCAAATATGTGTCTTTCGCTCTTAGATATTTCGTTGATCTTGCCAAAACTCTTTATAATAATGCAGTTTGCAAATGGAACTGTAATCAAAGTCGAATTTGATGAGCAAGCAACTTGAAAAGAAGTTTCAACTTAAAGTTCTTTGCTTTCTAAATCCCAAACAAACTTTGAAATGCTCTTAAAAAAACTAGAGGAAATGGGGGAGTGGTCCCCGGGAGCATCCTCCTCTTGGTATATGTCTGTGTGCCTGTGCCACGCTGCGTTTAACACAAATGAATATGAATGCGGGCAGGAGAGGAACCGTGCGGAGGAGGAGGATGGGGAGAACGTCTGGGAGAGTGCTAAATAAAATTTAATGTAGTGCGAAACGTTTATGAGCTGCAACCACAGTTGATGAGAGCTGCCTGCCACAGGGAGTTGCTGCTGGGCAGCAACGAGGCGGAGCGGTAAATAAACAACTGGCAAAGTGCGCAAAAAGTCGACTGGGCGTGCTAGTTTACCGCCTCGCGAGTCAAATCCCGATCTTGGTATTCAAAACGGAGTGTGCAATAATCCTTCCCCCAAAATGTCCTCCAAATACCTTAACTAGACTTGGAGTATAAGAAAGCTTATTATTTATTATATGGCCAGATTAAAACATCTTGGAAATTAAGCCAAAAAGATATTTTTAATTAAATTCTAACTAAATTATTCACAATAATTTACGATGGTGATATGACACTGTTGGGTACATAACGTTTTCGCTTATATACAGGCAAAATTGATTGAATTTAATTGAAATTCAACTTTACCCTCCAGAATTCTATGCATTTTGCACTTCAAATGCAGAGCAACGCACTCCTCATCCGCATATTCGACAGCTGAAGCGCTGTTTGATTTTCAATTTAAATATGGAAAAAATTGTGTATTCCAACTGCAATTGGCATTTGCCTCGCCAAATGTATATGGAACTATTTTTATTTTTTTTTTTATGGCGCGGCGCCTTTCGGCTGAAAATTCCAGAGGAAAAACTGCTTGTAATTGACAGCACCAGGATCTCTGACAGTTTAATTATTTTTCCTACCGCCAATATCTTTTCTGCGGTTACTCAAAAATTGAATTGAAATGGATTTTTGTTTTAGCAATTATGATATTAACTTTTGTTGAGCTTTTTCGTAAGACAAAACTCCCAATATTATTTATCTGAATTTTTGTTTAAAGACAATATGGCTGAAAATGTTATTATAATATTCCGACTCACAGATTTAAACGGCCATACTTCTTATTCTCATTTTTCTAATAGAAAATACGCCTCTTCCTTGGAAATTATTTACAGCAGGAAGCCAACGTGAAAGGGAAGTCCGTTTAAGTAAACTCTGCCCACATTTATTTGCCCTTCAGACATAACCAATAACAAGTGGTAACAACCTATACAGACGTCACTTAAACTGTCCAACTGTGAAGCGCCGCGCCGTTCCGCCGTTCCATTTTCCTCAATATTGGAAAACAAAACGAGAACAAGAAAGTTCAACTTTGGGGAGCCCATAGCCCCCTAAGCATACATTCACTCGTAGGCAAGAGCCTAAGGCTGGCGGAACCCATGGACAATTTCCGTTTCCTGTTGCAAGATGAACAGCTGCTCCCTTCTGTTCTTTTTCCTTTGTTGTTTCGAAGGCGTCGGGAAAATAGGGCCAATAAAAATGGCCACCAATTGCGGTGAAAGTGCGGACCTAAAGGCCCTTCCCCTGGATTGGGAGGAGTTCCTGGTCAGGGCCTTAAAGATGGAAATGATTAGTTGACTATTTCACAACCAGCTAAGAATTTAGAAAAGTATCTTGCTACTTAATGTTCAGGTTTATAGAAAGCCATACCCCCAATTGGAACTACATGTGTTGCTCTCCATCCTTCAATATCGCCTGGCTTTTGCACATATCATGGAGCAAAGCCGAGGCTAAGCATCACATTAGCCTGGCCAGTGGCCACTTAGCAAGGGCATTAGCCTGCTCAGGTGCTCACTTTCTTGGGCTGGTCAAACGCTTTGGCTTCTGGCTTTTAATGCGTTTAAGCGCACTTACTTTGCCCTTACTTGGCTTTCAGTTGAGCGAAATTTTCAGCCAGATGTCGGAGGCGAGTGGCCACCCACTTGTTGCCGTCCTTGGGCCCCCCGCCCACATGTGAGCTGATTATGTTAATGCGCGGGCCCATTTAATGCGTTGCCAAGTCAAACAGCATTTGCGGTGCCTGGGAATTAAATTAAAAGCAAGCAAAAAAGGAAGAAAAAATAAGTTGTGAACTACAGGGGAGTGGAAAGTCCGTGAAATACAAAAGTTCAGTGTTAAAAGTGCGCGATTAAATTAAAAGTTGGCCGATTTTATTACGATTTTATGACTTTCACTCAAGAGGTGAAATTACCAACAGGTCAAGCGGGTAATGGTCGAGCATGTATGTTCTGTGGCTGTGTGTGAGCTCATTACAGGGGATTTTCATTGAAGGATTTCCCGGTTAATATCGTTGAGTGAAAAGTTTCATTTGTCTTTGGATTTACTGGTAGGGACTTAATATAAGAGGACTATCAGAGCATTTTAAAGATAAGTGTAGACAAATTCTTTTAAGCTTTTGCAAAGAGTTTTTATTTTTAAATCCATATTTATTTGACTAGTATACAATGTATAAATTAAATTATAAATGTATTAATTGTTTGTTTTTTTAATATTTTTAATTTTTCCTCTAAAGCTCTACTGTTTTATTGAAAATTTCTCAATTCCAAGAGCATTGAGGCTTCGGCTTAAGCCTTATTACTTTGGCCTCCTTTCGCTTTTCGGCCATTTCTTGGTTTCCGCCTTACCTTTCCCTTTGTTTGCTTTAATTTCCACTTTTGGCCTTCTTATCGAGAACGAAAAGCTTCGGCTTCAGCGGGCTGACCCGCATTTTAAAGCTGTTTAAATGCTTGGCGGACGACCCCCATCGAAACGAACGAACAAACGTTATGCTGCAGGGGTTGTGCTGTTTTCGGGGCCAAATGGAGGGCAATTTGCGGGCGGGCGGCAAACAAAAATTCATTAAAATTTTGCATATTTATAAAACTTGAGTGACCCCCGTTGGCGCCTTGGGGCACTTTTGTTTTTAAAGCCTTGCCCGTTCCACAGAATTTCCTTGTTTATGCTTCGTAATGTGGCAAGCTTAAGTTTCCTAGCCAAAAAGTATGCAGAGAAAAAAAAACGCAGGCCGAGTGTAAAATATAAGCACCGAAGGAAGGGCAGCAAAGGAAAAAGTTTTTAATATGCGGATAGCTTTAATTAAATATGTTTTCCACTCGGCGAACCCAAAACGCAAAGGAAAACAAAAACAAGCAAAACATTATGTGTTTTTTGGGTATGTGTGTGTGTTTGTTTTTGGTGTTTTTATTTTTTTCTTCACTTGAAACATAAACATAAATGTTGGTCGGTGTGGCAAGCAAACAAGTTTTTCCCTTCACTTTTCTTTGCTTGTTTTCTCGCTTTTTCTCTTTTGTAGAGTTTTGTTGTTGTTTTCCTATTTTAGCGAAAAACTTCTGGAACGAGAAAAATTTGTGTAATTTTTTTCCTCTGTTTACTTTGGTATTTTATGTTAGTGGGTTCTAATTTTTTTTGCTTAGTTCTTGCCTTTGGCATTCATTTCGCTGCAAGAGGTTTTGAATTACTTAAATTCTTTAATTTGTAGTGAATAATATAATAATATGAATATTTTAAAGCGTCAAGTAAATATTTAGAGTAATCTGTGTAATACAAAAATGCAACTTAATTATATTTTTGATTCTTTTAACCCAAAATTGTAATTATGGGATCTGGATTTCGCTCTTTCACGGCTTAAATCCACGGTAAGGCGTCTCAAGTAAGTGTCTGTAATGAATTTTCCATGCGAGAATCGCCACCTTCTTCCAATCAGACAACATATCGTATGCCTGTAATCTTTATTTATTGATTTCATTATGGAGTTAATATTTTACTTTATTAAAGAACGAATGAAAAATGCCTCTCAGCGCATTCACTGAAAATTTATTTGTAATGAATTTCTTTATTTTATTTTTTCCCCGCTTCCTTTGTTCCTTTCCTGCAGCCATTGTTATGCATGTATGATTTCTGGGTTTCTTTTTACACATTTCTCCATTTCGCCACCTACGAGGGAAGTTTAAATAAACATAAAATGGGCGACACTCCCGTGGACGTGTCCTTTTCCATCGCCTACCATATTATTTCTGCCCACGTATGTATAGCTGAGCGAGGAAAAACAACAAATTGACATATCGAGGCCGAAAAATTGCAAAAGCAGGAGACAGAAAATTTGTGTTTCGGTCTCGCTTATTTTTTTTGTTGCTTAAATTGTTGTAAAATTCATCGGATATGAAAATCTAATGATTTGTAAAGGCGTCGATAAGCGGAAAATGTGTAAAGGGATAGGCGGCTCGCCGCCGGGTCTGTTGGGAAAAAGTTTACACTGCCTTCTTACCCCCTTGATGATGGGTGGTCGTTGGATGGGCAGGAAAAAGGATTTTCCACATTTATTGAAATATTAATATTTGCTCATATGAGTGAGTGTTTGGGTGGGTCTGCTGGAAACTTTTCATAGCATTACGCCCCCCACCACCATGGAAATTAAAGCCAACCAATGTTTGCCCAAGAAAATTCAGTTGGCTGAATATTTTCGGTCCGTCCCGAAACCAAAAATCAATTCGAAGTTCTGCCTCAGGCTTGGCCAACTCCTCTTTCCCCTCTTATTTATGCCGTTTCATTCTTTTTTTGGTTTATGGGTCAGGCAGTGAACCATCTGGGGATATTTCTGAGCTCTATATCGGATTAAGAGCCATTATCTTTTTGGAGGCTAAATTATGCTCAACTCAGCTGAGGAGTGTGCAGTGGAAATTTATTGGGTAAATTGTATTTATTCTAGATTTATAGATACACATGTCCATGTATAAGTACATATAAATTCTTAGCTCCCTCTTGAGCCGAGATTTCTGGTCTTTCGTGCTGGCATTAAAAAATATTTACAGTGTCTAGACTTGCCAGCGCATAAATCAAATGCATGCGAGTTTTCTTTCGTTCGCTGCAAAGTGGAAAACTCTCTGAGACTGTGACTATGTGTTGGCTCTTAATGTGCAACGTGTGGCGAAGAAGTACTGCAATATTTATCTTTCCTCTTTCTTTTATACAAGTTCAGCTGTATTTAAGGTCCAAGCCAAAAGTCATTAGAAGGCTTGATTACATCATCGATGAAATGAAACCTTTCCAAACAGTAGATTTGTAATTATTACAACTCTGGACTAAGAGTGCGATGCAATGGATAATTTGGAAATGTTATACAATCAATGTAATTAAAATAAATGTTATACTCCGCGCCTTAAGCCGCTCGGATCCAGCAGAAAACGCATGCCAAAGGCAAATCTATCGGTGGGCAGGCTCATGACCACACTGAAACCCATCTGCAGGGGTAGATTTACGAGATACTTGGTCCACATAAAGCCCACTGAGGCATCCGAATCAAACATTCCGTGGACTGTGGAATTCCAGAAGTTCCACCGATAACATATGGTGGCTATAGTCTTGCGAGTGCTACGATTCCAGGCCAGGAGATTGGCCATCTCGATTTGTGGATGGATGCGCTGCCAATAGCTGATGTCCAGACCCTGTCGCGATGCGGAAGCAGCCAAAGAATAATTGTAGTGAGAGTAACTGAAATGGTTGAGTAAAAGGGAAACAATTTGAAGCTGATCAAAATATCAAGAAAATTAATTTCTTACCGAGCTGCAATAGCCAGGCCCGTGTCCAGTTTGCTGGGATCATTCCACTCAAGGAGCACCTCCCCGCCGAGGGCCCAGTGAGCGGACACCGATCGCATCATGGACAAGGTGCAGCGACCAATGTCGCTGCGAACATTGTAGAAGTTGGCCGACCAAGTGTCGCACTGTCGCGTCCACTCGATCGTGTATTGGCTCTCCACCGGAGCGTCCTTGTTGCTCTTCTGCATCACGGCCTCCATGCGCAGCGCTTGGAAGGGATAGTAAAGGATGTTTAGGTTGGACGCCAGCGATGTGGGATGTATGTCGCCCGTTATAGTTGGTGTATACTGAACAAGAAAACGAATAATAATAATAATCTGCATTAATTACACGAATTCGGACTCACCATTGTGTCGCCCATAATGCGAAAAGTGTATTGACCACCGAATCGAAAACCGGCTGGTCTCACATGGCTAAGAACCCAGGCGGCCGTTATGTACTTGTTGGGCGCCAGTCGGTGCAGGTAGTCCAGCTCGATGCCGTCGTAGAACCTGGGCATCACCGAATGGGCCAGAATGTGCAAGTTCTGGACATTGCCGGGATTCTTCTTGTTGCAATGACCACCGATACGCTCCAGGCAGTCGGGGAAAAAGACGCCCAGCTCGGCGGGTTTGGGACAGCTCTTGCAAGACGACATATCGTCCAATGGAGCGGCACACAAAATGAGGAAAGTGCAGTCCTGATCCTTGGCTTCTCCAAATGAAACGGTCTGGGGTTGTGGGCAAATTTGAACTGTAACTGGAATTGTGTTTTTATTTATATTTCATTCAGCCTTCACCTGGCAACGAGAAACGAAAATGTTACATAGACCGGATGGCTGGAAGGCTGGCTGGCTGGCTGGCTGGCTGGCTGGCTGTTCGATCAAATATTTATGATATACACGGATGGTTGAGGACGGTTACATTACAGGCAACGCGCATTCAAGCAAAAATATCATCAGCTGTCAATTGTCATTTTATGCGCCATTTCATGGGCTCCTTTTCGTCCCGCCTGTTACTTCTCGGGCTTGGCACACCATTAGGCGCATTTCACACTTTTTACATTATTTATATGCCATCGTCTTCTGCCTTTTGGTTTTTATTCTCTTCGTCTGTCCTTTGCCATCTCCATCGCCGCTCCTCGCAGGCTATGAAATATTTAAGCACAGAGTCCAAGCCGGCTTTCAAAGGATAATGGTCGCAGCGACGAAGATGCGGATGATGATGATGATGTATGGAGCGGAGACTCGCGTGTGACTGTCCTCATGGTTGTTTGGGTTTTCGGCTGGGCAGCTGACTCACCGAATGGAATTATAGATGCAATAATTTCACGCGACAAATCATTTGAATCCAGGCTGCATAATTTCTTTATTAAATTCGAAGGAAACACGAGCTCTGAGAGAATGCCAAAGTATTTTAGGCATAGTAATAGCTCACAGGCCTTTAACGGCCAAAAACACACTTTGGGATATACATAAATTATTGAAATATATTTGGAACCGAATTAAAAAGATCACTAACTTAAGTCTAAGTAGCATTATTAAATTATTTTGATTATTCCTCATCAATTACTTGTGCAGAAGGCAAGCTCATATGATTGTTATATTTCTCTCCTGCAGCGCACAAGTTCCTATACTTCGTATCTCGCCGATAGCACTTGACACCTGCATTTACGCCCCATTGGTAAACCTGTCTTCCAACTATGTTGGCCGTGGCAAAGGCACAGCTAAATATGAAGTGGTCGTTGTTCTTAAAGTAGATCACAGCGCAGCCGAAATGCGAGTTGCGTTCATTAATCAGCAGGGATGCCTTGAAGGTGGATCTGCAAAAAAAGGGGTAGCTACAAATAAATATAATTAAATTAATTTGATTACGCACGTCTTATCAAAGTGGCTGGGAAGATGCAGGGTGTGTTTCTTTTCAATATAGGCGATGCCGCTTGTCCAGTAGTCGATCACATCTCTCATGATGACATAGTTCTTCGATGGGTCTTCACCATAATTCTTAAAGACCTCTTCTGTTATTGCGCCAATGTAGTAGAAGTACGGCGAAGTGTGACAGTGGTGGGTGGTCTTGTGACAGAGAACCACATCGAGATGAGCGAACCAGGCCAACTCCTCCGACCAGGTCATTTTGGACATTCGAGCGGCCTGGGGAAGGTTCCGGTATTTGCCACCGGCCACATCGTTCCGCATTTTGTTAAATATATTGGTGAGAGGCATTATGTATCTGGTCATATTCAGTACTCTGGGGTTCTTGAGTTGACAGAATATAAGTGTCTGAAAACAGAAAGTTTTTAGTAGTCATTTGTCTCAAAGTTACCTCTTAAAAAATCTACCCCATTGTTCATGCAGGCAGTATTACTAGATGCACATATCTTCGATGTGCAGTAGCGATTGTCTCTTGCCCTCTCAATGGCTATAACTTGGCATATAAGGCAGGCCAGGAAAATAATTGTTGTCCTCATTTTGGAGACGTTTGTTCCGTAACTGATGTGGCCAATGCAGAAAAGCAGTGCCTTTTATAGATAGTATCAAGAGCTCGATCAGCAAATGTTTTTCGTATAATGGAAAGCAGCTGCGGATAAGCTAGAAGAAATAATTAAAGACTGGCTGCAGATAAGCTAGAAGAAACAATGAAAGACTGGTCATCAGATGATAGTGAGTGGAAAAATAGAAAAATAGAAAATAGAGGCTATTTGTTTAGTTACTAAAGTTTCTTAAAATGTAATTTGCTTAGCAACGCCGCAATGCTAATACACTCATTGGAAAGAGCATAAATGACAATGGCAATGACGTTTGCCAGATGTCGTCTAAGCCGATTTCCAGTTGGAGTTCATGAAAGCAAATGCAAAAGTTGTTTATTCAGCAGCTCAGCCGCCGCTCAGCGTTCTGTACATTTCCCCGACTCCGCCGAAAGCTAAGCCCTCGCCAACCCGGTAGTGGAGACATCACTTATTTAGACGGCAGCACTTAAATTTATCACTCAGCCAGCAGATGGCGGCCGGGCAGAGCTGTGCCGTCTGGTCTGGTCTGTTCTACCGGTTTCGCTCGCTGCGCCTTCCCAGCCATTTGCTTTAATTTAATATGCTAAAATACATACTATAGGGGGCGACCCACCCGCATTCTCAGTTTGCAAATCAAAGCCCAGCGCGACCGCAGAACTTTTGCCGGGAAACCGCAGGAGAGCTCAAAGGGAAAGCCGAATTGGTTCGCTCCGTTCGGGATGGGCGGCGCGGCGATTCAACATGATAATCATAAGTAAATAAGGCAACTAGTAAGGATGGAACTTGTTGTCGCCTAATTGGGGGTTGTGGCTTATACTCTGGAGGTAAAGAGATAACATCATTGCTTTTCAACTAAGGATTACTTGGAAATACCAACTTGATTGAATGGAAACGGTCTACATTGATGGTTTCTAACTTTAAGTATATTTAAGATCGAATCTGAAGCTAAATACATTAACAACTGTAATATAGGAATAAATTAAATAAATAAACTGTATACTTATTTTAATTTAGGAAGTTTTGCCTTGCTAAAAATATTTTTTAACCTAAAGAAACCTTATTAGTGTTTACAAGCTCACACTAAATCAACTTTGCTTTGAGCTTCACCTACAATTTGGCTTCTGCCAAAGTAATTATAAATTTTATTAATGTTTATCCTACATAAATAAAATTTCCAATATGCAATTATGTATTTGCAAATCTATTTTAACGACAAAAAAAAGAACTAACTGTTGCACAGGCACTAGTAGCAACTCACCTGTAATATTGGAAACAAAAATAATGACCCAGTTCAATAGTTCAACAGTTTTAAAGTTCTTTCTGACATTCAAGGGGGAAATGTTGTTTCAGCAATCGGATTTCCATTAAAAAGTTAAAACCAAACAACGTATAGTTTCAAGTGATGTTCGTGGTCGAGGGCAATTGAGTTTCCAATGCAAAACCCGCTCCGTTCCCTCGCATCTTTGCCTCGGCCACTATTAACTTATGAGCTTTTCCCCAATACGGCGCCCGAAAAAGTAGGCAATAAAAACGGTTGGCTCGCCCAGGGCAAATATTCAAATGAATATAAATTAAAATTGAAATATAAATGATACGCTACAAATGAAAAACACTGTGAATAAAATAGCACAAAAAGGATGTGTGTAAAAAATGACAACATTTAAAATATTTACTGTCCAGCATTGTGGAAACTGTAAAACATCGATGAAAAACAATAAAAACAAAAAAACAATTCAATCGCATTTTGATGCACAACATTTTATTTATTTATCTTCTGTTTTACAGTTTTTTTTTGCATTCTTTTTGTTTGCTTTTGTGTAAAATGCTTACTTTCGTGTTTATTTTTTTAATGGCTCACTGTTTTTTATGCATTTTGCATATAATTTAATTTTATTTATTGCGCCTTGAACAAAAAAAAACCGCCATGCTACAAAAAAAGTAAACAAAATATACAGCAAAAAGGAGTTGAGGCTCTGCAATAAATTTTTAATATTTTAAGCAATTTCCATTTTTGGTGTGTGGGAGGCCTTCACTTCTGTAAATTCGTTATCAATAAATGTTATTTGTGTTCATTTAAACTTGTTTGAGTGTGCGTTGGCCACCTCAGGGAAATTGAAATGGGATTGTTGCTCCTACAACAACAGAAGGAAGAAAAAAAGTTGATATTTATTTTATTTTTGTGCCACAACAAATATTTGGAATCCGAAATGAACAAGTGCAGAATGCAAATAAAATATTATCAACTAATAACGTGGGAATTTAGTAATAACTTTGCAAGTATTTCCCTAAGCCAGTTTATTAAATGTTTCAGTAAATATTTAGGCAACAAGTTTTATGCTTGAATTTGAGGGAAAATCAATTTACACTTAGTTATTAAAAAATAGATATTGTTTAGTTTAAATATTGAAAACTTACACTTACATTTCGCAGGAATACTCTTAGATTTAATACCTCAAAACTCAAAGAAAATAAGAGTGCTTGGGAAAAATTTGAAATTGAATAAAATAAACCTTATCTCGCATGCCGCGAGCTCTCAACTCCTTTGCTCTTATTTCAGCTCCATTAAATATTTACAATGAGGCAAACAAATCAAAGTGACAACAAACAGAGGAGACCTCTCACCCGTGGCGCTTTTACTGATTTTCGCTTCACCAAATATTTGCATACCTCGCTGGCTTTTCCTCCGGAGAACGACTATTTCCCTTTGACTTGACGTGAAAGAGTTGGCAAACCGAGTCGTCGGGCACTTGGGCACGATTTGCATTAAGCGCCGGCTCCACAGGCCCCCTCACCCCCAGCCATCGAAGTGGCTAAAAAGTATCTGCGACACTCTGCCATTGGCATCCATTATTTTGTAATTATTTAAGTGCCTTCAATGAGGCACCTTATTGATGATGACAGGGGTCCTGGACCTCTAGGCACGCCCGCCAAACCCCAACCCAGCCGACTTCCCCATTCCCACACTCAATCCGCCCTGGAGCGGCGCAGGCAATAAGTGAAAAAAATCAAAAAGCCATAAAAACTCTACACAATCGAAACGTGCAAAAGTTGATTTTTGCCAACGCTAGCAGCCAAAGCTGAAGAGTGGCCTCTCTCGTTCCATTCAGAGAATAAAAAAGGCAGACAACAAAATCAAAGTGCGGCCGGCATGTGAAAGTAAACTTTCTTTTTCTTTCTCTCCCTCATTTTGCTGTTGTTGCCGCTGCTGCTTTTGGGCCGAGGATGGGAAGCTAATACGAGGACAGCACAGGACATAAGAGTCCTGGCCAGAGTGAAGGAGGATGGAGGCTGGCCAACGGACAGGAGGGACCTGAAGAGCACAGGGGCCAGAGATGGCCAAATCGACCCATAAAAAACGAGGCCAAATAAAAAGCGCAAGAAAATTACTTTCCGCTCTACAAATTCTAGCAAGGGGAAAAGAGTCCACTGGCACAGTGGTTTCGTAACTATTTAAATTGGTTCGGTTACTACAGAAAAATGTAGTATATTAATTGCATTAAAAGAAGTATTAGAAATATTTATTCTTTTTCATTTTATTTACTTACTCTATTATACATAATTTCTATATATCTGAAATCTTTTCCTGGCATCGTTTGAAATTCTGCCTTATATCTATAACCATAATATATATAATATTTATTATTAATAATAAAAATGCAATAAAACAATCAAATAACTCGAACACTGTGCCACATCGAAGTCACCAATCGGGGTCCTTCACAAAGTCAAGCGTGTAAAGTAAGTAAAGTTGCGAGTAAAAGGCTTTTCCGTCTTCTTCGTCTTTGCCATCGGCTCTTTTGAGGCATTATGTACTGACAATTTTCATGATTATGCGCTTACGGATTTCGAGAGTGTCCAGTCTCCCCTTTGCCCCGTTCTTCCTTTCCGGCCTCCTGCCCCTCGGCCACAGCTCCCTCAGTGTCCGGGTGAGCGCAGCTGTTAAGCCTTTTCCGTTTCCGCCAGCGTTTACTTTTTTTCCTGCAGCTTCTTTTCCTAGTTGATGGCTTGACTTTGGCGCCTAGCTGAGTATTGATAGTATTGAGATACCATTGAGAGCACGGATCCTGGTTATGGCCATCAAAACGGAAATGAACATGGGGGCTTCCATTCAATTGGCTTTCAAGGATACCAAGTCCCAGTGTGTGTGTGTGTGTGTGTTCACTGTGATGTGAAAGGCGTTGGCGGACATTTTACGGGTAATTATCGAAAATGTTCTGCCGGATTGCAGGAATGGCCGATGATTGAATATCAATTTGGGAAAAAAGGGAGTTTCAGAAAAGTGAATGGAAGATTAAAGATAAATATGAGGGTTAGGCCGTTGTTTGGGTCAGACAATATTTGAGGGAAAAGAGATGTGAAAATAAGATTGTGCAAAGTGAAAGTCTGTGAGGATTGTACGGAAAATGAATTAGTTGAGATAAAAAGCGGACTATTGGAAAATGTAATCACTCTGTAAAACGATGGAAGATAGTAAAAGTCTGTGGGATATATATTTCCAAGGATCTGTACATGCTCCAAAATTCATTAACCAAGACGGAATTTATTTCCCAACCGAAAATTCAATTACTGCCGAGCATTTTGATTACCTACCCCAAAATCGGTATGGAATCCGCGTTCAAGCACAAATCTTTGCCATAAAATTGTCATAACTGTAAAGTTATTGTGACATTTCCAATAAACGAGAAGGAGGCGAAGGAAAATGCCAGCTGTGACTCCTCCTGTCTGCCCTTGGTGTGTGTTTGGGGTGTTCGTTGGTTAATTTACTACAATGCGCCCAGTATGCAGCATAAATAATACCGAGCGTTCGACATAAATAACCGGGGATGCTAAAATTGGCAGGAGCAGCGACCTGGCGATGGGGCATAGGGATGCGGAGCAGCAGCTGCTGCTGCAGTCAATTCCAGCGTTCGTCTGTAACTGTAACAATTAATTAGAAACTAACAAAGTTCCACTTGGCAGGCGCTAAACTTGTCCCAGAGCGCCAGGACGCAACCGAACCGAACCGAAGCGAATCGAATCGAGGGCGACAGCCAAGTCCAAGTCCAAGTGGAAGTCGGAGTCTAAGTCGAAGTCGAAAACGAACACTGTCGCGCACATAAAGCACTTTTAATTGATTTTCCTGTTACGTGCGCTGGAGAATCGAAATTGTCGCTCCTAGCACCCTGGGACCTGTGCCCCGGCTCTGGCCCATCCTGCTGCCCGTAATCGTTCATTCATTCATTCGAATTGTAGTTAATTAATAAATTATTCCGTACGATTGAACTAACAATGTTGCTGTGTGGAAACTTTCCCTGCCAGTGTCCTGTTCGCATCGCTTTAATTACCTTTTAGTCCAGGACTTTCCACTTTGTTTAGCCCTGGCTACTCACTTCTTCTTTTATATATTCTGGTTTTTCCATCTCACTTTTTTTTTGTGTGTGTGCTGCCTTTGCTGCAATTAAACACATTTTATTTGCGAATGTTTATGGTGCCTGCATGATGCGTATACGCAATGTGTTCGCTCTGCTGCTTGCATGTTGCGTATACGCAGTGTAGCAGCCAGCTACCGCAGGCTCGCTCGTAAATGGTGCGTGGTCCGTTCGAGCGTAGATATTTCTTTTTAAAGATACGGCCAGAGCATAAACATTTAGCCTTAGCTCTGCTGCTTTTTATCCCCTGGCCTCAATTAAATTTCGCTTTATTTTATGTCCAGTAAGTGGTACACATCGTGGCTCAGGTGCGTAGCAAATATAGCCAAATTTATTACAGACAACAATTTTTTGAGGGAATTTAAATTGATGCCGTTATTAGTAATTTTTTCTGTAGCTTTCGTTTTCCATTTCACATTTGACAAGTATTTTTAATTGATATATCGCCTACCTATAATTGTTCTTTGACTTTAATAAATGTCAGGCACAAACATTTCCATTTTCGGTAAGAGAATAGATAAATCAGGGGATATTATTTTCGAGAACATATTGCAGTTTTTATTTGAGCAAAGAAATTTCATAAATCCAAAAGGCAGCCGAATGGTAAATACAATTTTCATAAAAAATAATTGAATAAACAACCGCACACAGAGAGGAGGACGAGCTCGACGAATCCGAGGAGACCAGAAACCAAAAGGCATTAGCAGCAGATTACTGTCCGGGGGAATCCAGGGAGAAGGCGGCATCGGGGGATGGATACTAGGAAATATTCTGCTCCAGCTTGCAACTTGCATCTCGAAATCCGACTCCGGCCCAAAGAGTCATTAGCAATGTGACCCAGAACTGGACGAACCACATAAAATTTTATGCTGTTTGCCATAATAAATTTAATTAAAAAATCAAATTGACTGAGAGAGAGAGAAAAGTCGAGCAGCAGCAGAACGAGCACCAGCATCCACTTGAACATTAGCTCCAGTTGCCTACGAATGTGCTGAGTAATATTTGGGTCAACTTCTGCCGGTCGACATTTGCCGTAATGGCCGGCAGAAGGCATAAGACTAGGACTGGCCAGTCAGATGGAATTATCAGACTTTACAAAATTGCTTTCGGACATTTGAAGTGCACTTTATGGAAAGCCTAGGACTCAGAATGAATGGGGAAGAATTAATCGCAAAATAAATGTCTCCAGCTCACCTTGAGGAAGTCAAAAGTTAAGAGAGAAAGTTTGAGGATTTTTTGTTTCTCAATTTATTTTTACAATGGCTTCTCTTGGCTCCTTTTTATCCTTTATCAATTTGGAGTTTTTCTTTTATGAGCCGGGCACTTAATTAGGAAATGAGGAAGCGAAAGGGAAAAAATCAAGGCCGCTAATCAACTGGATGGCGTGGAAGCAGGAAGCAGGCTACTCGAAGGTGTTCAAACCGGAAATGAGGTAATTCAGGAAAAGGGCCAAGTCGAGTCTGAAAATTCGAAATGATTTCTAACTTCATTGAAACCAAATTGAGTTTTGGGGTTGAAAGAGAAGAATTAAAATAGCTTTCTGAGAACTACCTGGCTAACTGTTAACCAAGGTTTATTTAAGTAATTTCCGAATTAAAATATATATTTTATTATAACGTATCTCGATTTAGATGCGGCCTAAAATAGCAAAGGCATTTTCTCCAAAAAATCATCTATAAACTTAGTTTCCATTCTGTTTAATTGCCTCGCTTTATAGACACTGTAGTCGTAATTAGGTTCATCGTCCATCCGCTTATAGGCCGCCGCACGATAAAGCCAAGCACGCACATATTTCTCATCTATATTTGCAAGGACATAGTCGCAATCCATAATACCGCGCTTGTATTCTCTCAATCTTCAGAAATAAGAGATTAGAACGTTACCTTTCTTTTTTTAAAGGAAAACTCACTTGATATAGCATATAGCACGATTCACATATAGAACTGGGGTATCCTTTATGTATGTCAGACCTTTTGTGTAGTAATTTATTGCCTCATCGTATTTTAGTTTCCGATACTCGAAATTTCCCAATCGACGAAATGTATTGGCCACACTTTCCCTTTGTGTCCGGGCCAAGATGCGATCCTCTTGCTCTGGCTCGATTTGTCGCATGAAAGTAAATTGATTCGTGTTCAGCGGGATGTCCCTTAATTTGGCTCGTTTGGAGGTTGATTGATTTTGTACGCGCTTTCGAAAAGTGACCAGAATTTCCATGTCATCCTCCTCCTTGGAGACGACATTGGATTTTTTAGCAGCCTTTACGGAACTACACAAAGTTCTCTTTAGTGATAATTTTATATCTATGTAAGATATTGATATGGCTACTCACTCCATCTTATTGGCATTTTCGATCGTCTCCAGCATCCCAATAACCTCTTGGACTGCCGAGGGCATCTTTAGGAATGACTCATTGGCCTCGGGATATTGGTAAACTGGAAACTCTTGTATTGGTGATGTTAAGTTTAAGATAAAAGCATTTTCATTTTTCTTAAATGTCTCGGACATTTCTTTTTCTTATTTTTATTTATATTTTTCTTGTATTTTTAATGTTAGTGTTGTGTTTGTGTTTATGGTTGGAGTTTGTATATGAAAGTTTATAAATTTGACAACAAAACCATACTGATTTGATGCTTTTTGTTACTCAGGTCGCAAAGTAATACAAGTTTTGCCTTTAATATAAATCTATTATTCATAAAACGAAGTATTCCAAAGAAAATTGAATATTTTATCTTCAAAAGTGTCACTCAAGATTACTAAGAAATATATATATCTTTTAATTCCCATTTTCGCTGTTTGCTTATTTCCTTTTGTCTTCTTCACCCACTTCCTGCCATCATCTGATTAAATATTCCTCTCAAATTAATTGACTTTTGCATCAGCAAATTAAATTGTCGCGACCCAGAGAATCTTTTACGCTCCACCACAAAAACCGAAATCAACCCAGCTAAAAACCCGAATGGATCCCCACACCCAGCGACGACTTTGGTACTTCGTGCGACTGCCGTAGGATATTTCTGCATAAAATCCAATGTGCTGCGAGCGATTTTTAATTTGAATTAAAAATGCATCATTGCGTTGATTTTAATGCACACACAATTAAAACGGCAAGTCAGGAAATTGCCAAATGCATTTAAAAGCCATGAGAAAATTCAAATGCGAAATGCGAAAATCAATGAGCAATTGCGAATGCAAATTGGAAAAATCCAGGCGAGGGTGGAAAATCAAAAGCGAAACAAGGGGGCAAAAAAAAAAAAAGAGAACCAGGCGTTGAAATTAAATGAACTGAATACAAATCAAACTAATGTAGAGTCGACGACGACGACGACATACGCACGCTGAAGCGCTGGATTTTTCCGGGGAAAAGCTGAAAAGTCTCGCTCGCTAATCGCTAATTGCTTTCAGCGACACTGTGGCGAAAATGAGGAATGTGTGGAGGGGCCCGGGGTGAGCTGTGTAATTTTCGCGCTCTCCAAAATGCTCAATTTGCAATGCAAATGTCAAGCATTACTTTGGCAGCTTTAGCGGCCCGCTGTCAACAGATGGCGGTGACATCGCGCCTCCTCCGGAAAATACTTTTATGGCCGCTTTGGTGCGTGGCGCAAGACGGGAGCGGGGGCAGTGTTTGGCAACAGCTTAGCGCACAATCAATTAAACTGTTTTATTGACACTTTTCCTATGACACAGACACACACTTGACACCATAGAACATACAAGCACATCACACTGGAAATCCAATAAAAGGAAGATGTAAGTTAGTTTTCAGGACTTTTGTACACTCTAAAAGTATTTACTAATTAAAAATAAATCCTTTAACGAATCAGTGTCTCTTAATAATTAATTCTAAATAATTAACAATCGAAAATATATTTTTGTTTATATATTTAACATCTTTTACAACTCTCTCATCACTCCCCGCTCTACCCTCTCTCTATGAACACATAAAGAAAAAGTAAACTCTGCAATTAGTTGACTTAACTTCTATGACATACAATTGGCAATTTATTAAGGAGCACAAAAGGCATTTTTCTCACTCCCTTAGACTGCCGCACTACAGTGCTCAAGCGAACGGAAATTGAGTGTCCTTGCAGAAGGGATTTATTTATGGTTCATAGATTAAATACTAATTAACACCCAACCACACACACACAGAGCGAGAGAGCAGTGTGTTGGCATTTGATTTATGTGTGGAGCATCTCCGCCCCGACGCCCTTGTGCGTGTGTCCTGTAAGGATTAGACGATGGGCTGGCGGAAAAGAATAACAGGCCGAAGGACCAAACATTTGCCTGGCCATTGACCAAGGTCCTCCTCGACTATTATGCGTATCTTAATGCCATAAATTCTGCTTAAATTATTGGGGTTGGTTAACACGCTCCGTTTTCGTTTTCGTTTTTGGTTTTCTGTTTTCCGTTTTCGGTTTCAGTTTCGCATTTACTTTTATGCTCTTCATTTGTTTTTTGCTTTAGTGCCCATTGTCTGTCCGTTCATGTGGGGGCCAACTGTGGCCACCTTTAAGGTCGCATTTCGAGACACAAATTACCATATAAATACTGCAGTGGCAGGGTACGCGTTTTTATACCCTTACAGTAGGGTGTAGTAGTACTCAACAGATGCTTAAATAAAAGCTTTGATATATAAAAAATAAGTAAACAATTTCTATAAATAGAAAACTAATTAAATAAACCTTTTTTTAATGTGACTTGTAAGGGTGTTCTTATATTCGGTACCAAAACGTATCTTTCCACTTCTGTCTGCTTTTTTAGCAACAATCTTTTAGGCATTGTTCGCAGTGCACTCTCTGGAGGTGCTGGATGGAATTGGTAGGATGGCTTTTCCCGTTAAATTTATGTGTCTGCATGTCGCGGACGCGTAAAAAACCTGCATAAGAATCAGATTCACTGCGCTCTTTTTGAGTTGGGGGCGCGACGTATAATCAAGCGAGACAATGCACATAAAGTCTGCTCAATTCTGTGGAGGTCTGAGTGCGTTGATTAACGAGTAACTGTCCAGTTATTCGCCCATGCACGAGTAAAAAACAAAAAGCTGGTTAATATTTAATGAAAATATTCTTTGATCAACTGTATTCTTTGGTTGCTGTAATTTTCCGAATTTATTAATCATTTAATGGTAGCAGCCTGTAGCTTTTGGCCTGATCCACACATCCGATTATGGTATTTATCGGCCTATGCAAATGAAAGAGGAATCTCATTTCGAAGCGGTGCATCAGGATTTAAGTCAGCCTCATTTGAATGCACTAATTAAATTATTTTTTGGCAATAAATAAAAAGGAAAATGGAATGTGATATTTATGATGACAGCCCTCGACAGCCCTATGATGACGTTCAGAGGTAATTATTTTAAAAATCGATATAACAGGTTAAGAACTCCTTTTCAACAAAATGTAATAGAAAAATTAGATAGTAAATTTAGTAAAAATAATAAGTAAAATATTTAGACTCCCTTTCTTTGTTTTGAAACATTCTTCAAGCCGTTTTCTGTTTTTGTCACTTCAAATTTAATAATTACTACCTTTAATTAAATGTATATGTTTTTTGCCTACTCATTCGATTAAAAAATCATTGTGTTTACTTTCTGTTTTCGCTTTTTGTTCTGATTAATCCATTGGGGCATTTCGTATGCAATTCGCTAGTTGAAAATCCGGTACTTAATCGAATTAATTAAAATTTCATAGCACGCTGAAAGCCCAGTTCGTGAAAAGTCTACAAAAAGGCCAAAACAATTTCAAGTTGAGCGCACAAAAGCCAACCGCATATCAAATATGCGTCTAGGTGGGCCTGCGTATGTTGGAGCGTCATTAAATGCAAATTTATTTAAATTCCATTATTGAATATAATCAGAGCAGAGCTCTGAAATCGTTTCGGTAATCGCAACCAGAAAACTGGTTGAATGTTTTCACTTGGCGCCAATTAAATCCGCGGATGTAAAACACAAACGCAAAAGGGAGCAGCCCCCAACAGTCTGCGTGTGGAAATGCAAATATCCGCAATTAAGCAATAATAATAAGCATCATTAATAAATCATTGCGTGTGCAACAAAAAAGTGAAATATATGAATAAATAAAAAGGCCATGAGCTGCCCACAAAGAGTGTTTCAGTATTTCAAGAAGCGGGAGAATCGGTGTTGCTCATTGAAACCCATTGACAGTTGGCGGTGTAGTCATGTGTGTGAGTCTCTCTCTCTATCTCTTTTTGTAATCTGCCACAGAAAAGTGCAATTAAAATTTCGACAAAAAAAAAGAAGAGATTTAATCATTGAATCCTGCTTTATTCACACCAAGAAAATAATAGATCAAGCGTTTTTTCGGTCCAAACTAGTTGGTTACAATTGACGTCTAGTTGAATATCTTACAAAAAAACCTGATCTTTTGAATAAAGTTTAGTTAATATATAAATAGTTAATTATTTAATACAATCCCAAATAAACCTTCTCTAATAGTTTGCCGTCATAGAACAATAAATATCACATGTTTTCCCATTCCTTAGAAGATATAACCAATCCCTAGTTTTGTAGCTTTTCAATTGCCGAAATTTCAATTTTTCCCTGAAAACTAATAACTCATCGATCACGACAGTTGGCTCTGGCTCTGGCTCCGTATAGACTTAACCCTCGAAAGCAGTTCAGCTTCTCTCTTCCCTCCGAACAAAAAGCAATTAAAACGTTTTCCTTTCCGTTGCTTGTTTTGGGGGGAATCACCCACCGCACAGCCACCGCTCCACTCCGCCCTCAAAAACACTTGACACTACAAGTACGAGTACAAGTTACGTTCTCCTGTCTCCTGGTCGCGTATAAAAGTTTGGCACATTCTTCTTGGACACTCTCGTAAATTTCGGAATGGACGTTTTTATGTGTGTATGGCAGCCGGGCACTTCAAATAATTTCAGTGCACAAAAATTTATTGCAATTTTGGTAATGAGTGTGCAGCAGCTCTCAAGGAAGAGGATGAAAATGGTGAAAAAGGAGAAGCCGGGCAGGACCTTTGCTGGTTCCTTTATTGCTGTTAGTGTTTGCCCGGCGGTTTTCCTGTTTGTTTGTTTGCCAGTGCGCGCTGGTTTTCTTGTTTGAACTCTGTGGCATTTCCGCTGCATTTCTTTTGTGCTCGTTTGCCAGCGGAAACGGAAGTTTTTAATGTTGCCCATTGGCCGTAAGTTCGCGTGGATCGTTCTCAAACGTTTGCCGGCATTGTTTTCGCTTAAAATTAAATGCTTTTCCATTGCCAGATACTTGAATGAGTGCTTTAAACTCCCATCTCTGCACTCTGCACGGCTGCAAGCCAACAAAAGCGCATTTCGATGTTTTATTTTTGTGCCAAAGTTTTGTACAAGCGGCAGCCCGCATTTTTGTTGTTACCCCTCATATGGTAAAAGGCCTATCCGCAGCACAGGAGCCACAGTCCAAGATAAACATACACAAACAGCACACATACACTGGGTTAAAAATATACGGGAACGAAAGAATTTATTCGTATTTGTTTTAAAATAAAATGGGGATAAATTCAATAAAGGAACTCATGATATACGTAGATCCTTTAGCAAGCTCTGCCTTCTAACAAGTATAAGACTTATGAATATGGAAACTTTGATAAACATTTTGTTGCTGTGTACTCATCTAGGAGAGTATGCAAGAGGTGGTTTTGAGGTGATGGGAATGGGGCTTGGAGCGTCAAGTGCGTTTACGTTGTAGCCCGAAATGCACGTCGCTCGTAAATCTCGCGCGTGAAAAACATCAGTTTTCGTTGTTGGCCAGAAGTCTGAGGCTGCCGGCAAAAAAGGGGTAATTCTACAGAGAAAAGAGCGAAGCCTCAGGCACTAGGGGTGCGGATTTTGGGGCTAGGGGCATCGGGTTGGTGGTCTGCGTTTCGCGGTCGCGTGTCTGCCTCACTAATGCATATATACGGCTTTAAAACCCTGGTCAAATCTAGGCACACAAGGGGCACTCAGACTAAGTAGAATTTTCTGGTCTAGGGTATTATTTAAATTAGACCAAAATCCATTGAAAATAATAGAAATAATAATGTAAATCATAACCATTATACATTAAATTATTTCAGAAAAATTACAAACCTATCTAAGCTGACTTATTTATCTGTATATTTATTTCACAAGTCGCAAGTGCTTAGCTTTCGAATCAAATCCCTGCCATGTTGTCCCTTTAAAGCGCTCAGATGTGGCCAGACCACTCGTGGCATTGCCCAATCTCGCCTATTCCCCATGACATGGTCTTTGGTTACAAAACGGACCTTGCAACTGTCATATACTTAACCGGAAACCGAGACCAGCTTAAAAATCAGACAGCCATGGCCGCTCGCTCTCACCGTGGGGGAAAGTGGCTGGAAAAGGACGAGCCAGGAGGACGGATATTGCCCAGCTGCCTTTTGTCGCGCCACTCGCCGGCTTTTGATGTTTGCTGTTTGTTTTGGTTTCATTTTTAATACCCGTGCAGGAACCCGAGTGTGGAATTTTTAACTCACACCTGAGTAAGGGACATACACACACTCCTTTTTCTAACCCCCCGTGGGCCACTTCAACTGCTCGCTGTGATACAGAAATTAATTGCGTGGATCGAGTGGCGAGCTGAGATGGAGAGAGTAAGTGTGTGTTACCAAAATGTTGACGCTCGCTAAGCCAGATACCCGGCCCAACCCACCAATCTGGAACCGCAGAGCCCCAAAAGTGACAAACGCAAACACATTTGCCGGGGCCATCCACCATCAGCCATCCGCCAGATACTCTGTATCTGCACATACAGATGGAGTCGAAATAATAGGGCAAGGACTTGGAATGCATATAAATTATATTATACTAGCTACTTGTTAAGCTACAAATTTATTTTCACCAAGTATTGCTCAGTTTGCATAGAAATTATTATTATCTCATGACTTTCGATCTTGAATATGATATAATATGATTTCAGGAGTACCAGTTTATTGTCAAACTCCTGGCTACTATTATGGCAAACACGATTGTAATGTGAAAATGTATGCGTCGCAGGCACTTGACGAGATTTGTTTATTTGTCTATGCGAATGGCCCGTCTGTGGCTGTCTGTGTTTGGATTTGGCCGTCTGGGCAGCGCAACAATAAAATTAAAGAAAAATCTATATATGCATATGAGCCTGATAAAACGGAAGGGTGTGGGAGTTGGGCAGATAGACGGGACCAAATCCGTTGAAACAACAGCAAAACAAATCTGTGAATCTGTGAAATCTTTTTGCATTGTTCGGGGATCGGAAGACCCGCAGAAAATTCAATTCAACTTAACCGGCAGCAAATTGCTGTCAACTTGAAATCGTTTTCCTTATTTTTTTGTTTAGGTTTTGTGCTGACAAAATTTTGGTATTGGACAGCAAGAGAGATAATCTGATAACCCCTTGATGGAGGACTAAAATATATTTTAAATAATTGTGGTTTATTTAACAGCTTGCAAATATATTGAGATCCTTTTAAAAACACCCCTAGAATATGGTTACCATTAAGTCAAAGGAAGCTCTTCCACATACATATTTCAAATTAATTTAATGAAGGCCAGCTACGTGCACTCTTCATTAAGTTATTTCCATACCAAACGCAATTTGCAGATATTTGATTGAATTTTCCGCCGTCGCAGGGTACACTCGCTTTGATTGAGTGCACAATTTGTTAATTCGATTTTCATTCTATCTGCACTTTTCATCTAGCCGCTCTCTCTCTCTCTATCTCTCTCTGCCCTTGCCAATTTGTTTAAGCAGGCGCAAACTTTTAATCTCATTTAATTATATAATTTGTTAGGTGGGAAAGTGTTCGGAGGGAAAACGTGCATTTATTAATTATTTTCTGGCTTGCATAAATTAATAGAAAATCCATTGTGTTTATTGAATTATTTATACTAAATCTTTAGAGCAGGTTGTTTTTCTCATTTTCCTCGTGCTGATTTGTAAATATTTCATTTTGTTTCCAAAGCGGATTTTTTGCAGCTGTATGTCGTCGGTGTATGTGTATCAAAAAAACAGATGACAATGCAAATTATAATGAATTATTTGTTTAGAGTTCATTAATTTATAATGGGATAATAAAAATATGTA
>JAEIIH010027209.1:0-24795 GCA_018904745.1 Drosophila orosa
AATATTATCGAAAAATATCAGAATAATTGAACTTAGTTTGTATATTTTTTTCCGCTTCAAACAGAAACAGGATTTATATCGACGTTCGCGTCTAATATTACTACAGAATCCATATACTCTGTCTTCCTTGTAATACGTAAAATGTTTCCCTACTAAAGTCTCCCTTGGTATCCCCCCCACAGCTTCTTCTGCGACTGCGGTGCTGGCACCCTGTCCAATCAGTGTCAACTGCAGGGCGAACCCACACAGGACACGGACACGCTCTACGACTCGGCAGCTCCGATGGAATCACACACGCTGATGGTCAACTAAGCTCGGAACTGGCATCGGTTCTTTTCTTAGCTATAACTTAAGATCTTAAGTGTCGTTAAGGCCAAGCTCTCAACTCTCTCTCGCACATCTCACGTGTAGCTGTAAATATTCGAGAAGCAAACACAAAAACAAATGCAAAAAAAAAAAAAGGAAATCCCACAAACAATAATACAATTAATTGTATGTAAATAATAACTGATTAATCTTGCGTTCAAAATTTAACTCAATGTGCAATTTAGTTTAACACAAAAACACTCAAACACGCAAAGTTTTTTTTTTCACTTTTTAAACGACGGAGTATGGAACGAAAAACTTGTGCTATGTCACAACGAATGAATAACTGAAGAGTAGGAGAGGAGGAATACTTTTACTAAACAATGCATTTGTTTCACGACTAAATGTTGTAAATGAAAGACGAGAAGGAGGAACGAAAGTGGTGGTGTGTGTCCTCCTCTCTCGAGCCCAGTGAAGAACAATTTTGTAATGTAGACTAGTAGAGATTTTAAAATTACATCAATTAACAATTAAACTACGATTTAAGCCAATAGATATTAAAGATACACACACTGACTCAGACTCAGACTCTGACTCTGACAAACAAGAAAACAATTCGAAGAAAGCAATTCTAAGTATTAACAACAAACTAGATTAGCGGCAGCCAACTAACCTATGATTATACGAGTTTAGTAAACACAACATAAACATACATTTACGGCACACTCACTACTACATATTTTGTGGTAAAGCGACACAAGTCCGCCAACATAAACAAAGCCCAGTACAAAGACCCATGGAGATTGTTTCCCAACTAAATTAGTAACAGAAAACAATGTTACACCCTGGTCCCTGGGCAGACACAGTTTATGTCGGCGGACTTGGGTCGCCACCTCCCCCTTATATTGTATGCATTCATGCGAATCTAAGCGAATTCTACTGAAACAGCACACACACGGACAAGATACAAGATACAAAATCAAAAAGCCTTTACCAAGCGTAAAATACCAAGCAATATTTCATGTCTAAATGTTGTAGAACAAATTTGTAGCTCAAACGTAACAGAGAGAGAAATAATAGTAACAAAACAAAACGAATCGAAAGCCATGTGTCATTTTAGTTATGTAAGCTGGAGAGATCAACAGAGTTTTAGTATTTCGGAGTATTCGAATTATGCAAATCATTTACATACATATACATATATCTTTTAAGTCTGTAGCCAGTACACTTAAGCAAACGCAGAGCCCATAACTACGCATAGATGACATTACTCGATAACTGCGCGCATGCATATTTTGTTTGTTAATTGCCTAACCTATATACATATTTGTATTCTTATTTTTATTTATACTCGTTTGCCTGTTTCTCGTCGTCGTAGCCCCTTACTCGCTGTACGAATCAGATAACCATATACATAAATACTGCATACTACTATATACTACGTAATATAAAATATACAACGTCGAGGGAACGTCTTGTTTTACTAACCAGAATTTTTGTTTTTCGACCAGGCACACAACACAACACACACTCACACCTATATATAGGACTATACTATGTAGAGATTGATTTTAATGTGTTACCTATTCAAGCTAATAACGTCGTCGTCGCCCTTTACTTGGACAAACCACTAAATATACATAATTATATATATATATATATACACCAAGGTATAAGCTAATAATATTTGAAATTTGAAAGAAAGAGACGCACTTTTACTGGGTTTATCCGGAGTTTGGCTTTAATTTATGCAAGTTTTAATTCTGACAGAGGCAGGGGTCATCGACAGTCTTCTCCTTCTCCTTGAACCGCATCAGGGTTATGATGTGCTCATGATTGGCCGCCTTGGCGTAGTCCATGGGCGACATGCCCATCTCATCCTTCACATACGGATTCTTGTAGTGCGGCAGCAGGTACTCCACCACCTCGTGGCTGCCCAACTGGCAGGCGTAGTGCAAGGCCGTGCGTCCCGTCCGATCCGCCAGGCTTAGATTGGCCCCCGCCACCCGAAAGGACTCCAAGCGATCAACCTTACCGCGCTCCGTTAGAGCACGCAGCATCTCCGCCTGTGCCAACGGCGGATCATTTAACTTGGCGCCACGCTGAAGCAATGCCTGGATAACCTTATGATTGTCGGTATCGATGGCCTCGTGCAGCGGCGTTCGATTGAACCGATCGTGCACATTTACCGGACAACCCGCCGAGATCAGGTAGCACACGCAATTGAGCTTACCTAGGAAGCAGGCCAGATGCAGGGCGCTCCGCCCGTCGCAGTTGGTGTCGCACAGATTGGCTCCATACTGCTTGAGGTCGCCCAACTTGTTCACATCGCCCTCGCAGACGGCGGCGGCCACCAGGGCGGGATAGAAGGTGGAGCACATCTGTCGCTGCTCCATTCCCTCGGACATGTGCAGGGTTCGTGCTACGCCCTCGATTAGGTCGATGTCGTTAATCTTGGCCACCTTATTGGTGGTCATCTCGCCGCGCAGGCTCAGCAGCATCACCTTCTTCTTGTTGGGCAAATCCCATTCGTCCTTGGACAGCACATAGGCCAGCTTGGCCAATGCCGCCTCCTCGGTCATGTCATAGCCGGGTATTATGCCAATCTCCCGGAACGCAGTGCCCGTCTCGTTGTTGTAGGTGACCATGCCCGAGGAGCACTGAGAGATGTAAACGATGAGAACGCCTCGGAGGACTGCCTCTCTCAGTTGGTCCAGTAGCTCCTCTCGTTTTATCGGAAAGTTGCCTGCACCGTAGGTCTGCAGCACCACGCCATTCATGGGCTCGCTAAGAAAGGCCTTCATCACATTTACACTTATCCCCGGATAAATTCGCAGCAGGCCAACGTTCTTGTTCAGTTCGCAGTGCACCGCAAACTTGTTGACGGTGCACGGCCGGAAAATCTGGCGACTGTTGACCTCGATTTTGAGGCCCGTCCGACCGAGCGGTGAAAAATTGGGCGAGTCGAGGGCGTGGAAGGAGTCGGCGTTGAGCGTTGTGGAGCGACAGCCACGGAGAATCTTGCTGCCAAAGAAGACAAGCACCTCGGGTATGTTGTAATTTCCTGCCACCAACAGGGCATTGAGGAAGTTATCCCGGCCATCGGAGCTCGCCTCGAAGATCGGGATCTGAGCGGCGGTGAGCACAACGGGTTTGTTCAAGTTCTCCAGCATGAAAGCCAGGGCCGAGGCTGTGTGAGCCAGGGTATCTGTGCCTTGCAGTATAACGAATCCATCATAGTTCTTGTAGGTTTTCTAAGGACGGCAGCAGTTTTAACAATAACATATTACTCCTACATTAATATATCCTTTTGATGATCGCTTTTTGTTTGCTAAATATCACAGAAAGATCTAGCATCAACTTACGCCCACTTCCTTGGCTATCATCTTCCACTCGTCCGTCTCCATGCAGGTTGAGTCTATCAGTGGAGAGAATTCCATTACGTCGTAGAGAACGCGATAGGGCGCATCCTTAATCGCGGGAAGTACTAGGCAACCCACCCCGCTCTCCGATTTGATGGTGTAATCCTTGTCGTGGCAGCTGGGACAATTTTTAAAGCGACCTGCGAGCACATTTGGCTCGCTAACCAGGTCTGGTTGGACGGTTGAACGATTACTACTGGGATTAGGTCATATTTGTGCATTCTACCCACCTCCGGAATCGTTGCGCACCATTCCAATTGTCCCGCCCACGTAGATCACATGGACAGTGGCTTCCTTCCTGCAGCACTGGCACTTCGGCTTAGACATCTTTCCGAAATTTACAACAAATTTAGAATTTGGGAAGCTAACAAATATAAGGCTTAGATCAGACAGACACACCAGCAAAAGTGACAGAACGAGCACAGGGCCCCTTTGTGAAGTTGTTTTAAACTTTTCCGCCAAATGAAAAATACCGTTGATGCTAGGCCTAGTGTGACCGTTGTGGTTCGGTGAAAGTTAGAGATGGACAAGAAAAGAGGGGCAATAGGTATGAACAAAATTTAAATTTCTTCACACTAAATACTAATTATTAATTATTAAATTCCACAATAAATTATTGCATATAAAATATATGGAAAGTGGTCTTAGACCCAGCAAACAAAATGGTTAATATATATAAAATTAAAAAAAATTAATCGCATCGCCGTGAGGCGAGCCTGTTCGTGAGCAGGTACGTGGAAATTACCCATCTCTAGTTTCCACAGCGCAGTGCAACAAATAATAAATAAATAAATACCACAGCACAGCACAAAGCATTAAACGAATAAATTGCACCCCGCAGCGCGTCAACTTAGCCAGGGACCGAAATCTCGAGTTATCATCGCCGTTGGCTGCTTGGCTGCTCGGCTGCCAGTGCGTCCGCCGTATCAGTCGCTGGCTGAAGCGCTGGAAGCACGGAAGCCACACAAATAGAAACGCATTAAGAGCGCCGTAGCCGTAGCCGTAGCACTCCGTCCGCTGCTGCGGCCGCTCGCTGTCGAGCGGTGCAACGACAACGGATTGCGATGTCCTACTTCATGCACGCGGCCAGCAGCGACCTGGTCAACCTCAATGTGGGCGGTCAGCGGTAAGACAAAGAACGAAATTACGTTGCGCATTATTGCAGATGATGATGACGTTGATGACGCATGCAATCTCCATCCCGCTTTCCGTAGCTTCTCCACGTCGCGGCAAACGCTTACGTGGATACCGGACACCTTCTTTACCGCCCTGCTCAGCGGTCGCATCTCGAGCCTGAGGGACGAGCACAACGCCATCTTTATAGACCGCGACCCGACCCTCTTCTCCATCATTCTCAACTACCTGAGGACCAAGGATATCGACATCAAGAACTGTGCAATTCGCCCCCTGCGCCACGAGGCCGAGTACTATGGCATCACGCCGCTGACCAAGCGACTGGCCCTCTGCGAGGACCTCAATCACTCTTCCTGCGGAGATGTCCTCTTCTACGGCTTCCTGGCGGCCCCGCCAATGCCCTCCAACGAGGCGGTACCACCTGCGGCCGCCGCTGACGAGCCACTGGCCTCCACTTCGGCCAGTGCGGTGGGCGGTCGCCCGGGGTCCATGGTCCGCGTTCCGGAGCCTTCCTCGCGTTCCTCGCACTCGCGCAACTCTTCGTGGGATCTGCGACTGGGTCGCACAGGAAGCAGCGGCTCCAATCCACCAGCCCCCATGCTGCACTCGCGTAATCCCTCTATGGATTTCATGCGACACTCACGCAACTCCTCGGCGGACCTGAACAAGGCCTTTAGGAACGAGGTGGGCATGGTATTTAGTCCCACACAGAGCTCCCACTGGGTGGATCCCATGCGGGTGCAGATCATCAAGGCGCATCAGAACTGGATAGCCGTGGCCTATGCCCACTTTGTGACCTGCTACCGCGTAAAGGACTCGAACGGGTGGCAGCAGGTGTTCACATCGCCGCACATCGATGCCACCATCGAGAGGATCGCCATCAACTCGAAGGTTAACACATCCACGGCTGAGCCGGTGCCCAGCAAGATGGTGGCCATCTCGTACGGCAGCCAGATCAGGCTGTGGAGCATCCAGGATGGCGGCCAAAAGACCGACGTGGGCACCTTTAACCTGAACGTGCGGGTGGAGTATCTGTTCTTTATTGGCAGCCAACTGGTGGCCCTGTCCTCATCCGGCAAAATCGGAGTGTGGCACGCAATGACCCAGCACTGGCAGATCCAGGATCTGGTGCCGGTGCTCTCCTTCGACTCGGCGGGCTCCTTCCTGCTGCTGGGCTGCAACAACGGATCCATCTACTACATCGACATGCAGAAGTTCCCGCTGCGGATGAAGGACAACGACTTGCTGGTCACCGAGCTCTACAAGGACATCACGCTGGACCCCATCACGGCGATCTCCGTGTACCTCACCCCCAAGACTTCCAGCATCAGTGGCAACTGGATCGAGATTGCCTACGGCACAAAGTCCGGGGCGGTTCGCATCATTGTCCAGCATCCGGAGACGGCTGGCCATGGGCCCCATCTGTTCGAGACCTTCTTCGTGCACCAGAGCCCCGTGACCAAGGTGATGCTGTCGGAGAAGTACCTTGTCTCTGTGTGCAGCGAATATCACCATGTCCGCACTTGGAGCCTCACCCGCTTCCGCGGAATGCTCTCCACCCAGCCGGGCTCCACGCCGGAGGCCTCGTTTAAGATCGTCTCGCTGGAGGCCACCGACACCAGCTACAGCTATGCGGCTGGCAATGATTTCGGACCCTACGGCGACTACGACGACATGATCTTCGTGCAGAAGGTGGTGCCCGAGACGGATCAGCTGTATGTGCGGCTGGCCTCCAATGGGGATCGGGTGTGCGTCATTCGGTCCGTGGACAGCTCCACCATCTCGGCGTTCTGTGTGCACGAGTGCGAAGTATCGTCGCGCATGGGATCCCGATTCATACTCACTGGTCACTGCAACGGCGCCATCCAAATGTGGGATCTGACCACCGCTTTGGCGCTGCTCTCCAAGGATGAGCCGCAGCAGAAAACTAATGGCGGACCCGACACCAATGAGCTTCTCCGCCTACTTGACCAGTGTGAAATCAGCAATTCATCATGCTCAACACCGTGTATGTCACCGTGTCTATCAGCTATGGGCAATGGCTCTGGAATGGCCTCCTCCTCCATAGCACGGATGAAGGCCAGCAATATAGCGTTGCTCAACCGAGAGCAACCGGTCATTGCTGCCCAGATAGCTCCTGCTGCTGCTGCTGCCGCTGCTGCTGTTGCTGCCCAAATGCAGCTTCCGCCGGCGCCTCCGCAGCAGCAACAGCTACAGCAGCTGCAGATGGCTGCTCCAATGCCAATGCCAATAGCTGATGACAACAACGAATGAGACGTGGAAGCGGCTGCTTGGTCAGCGCTTGTCGGGCGCGTTTCATCGTTCACATTTCACAGGTGTAGCCTGATCTTCGACTACCAGTTTATATTCCTGCAGTTCGTGGTGTGCGCCCTCCTCTACGTCTGGGTGTCGCGCCTCACCCGCGGACTGCCAGCAGGCCAGCAGGCATTTACCCAATCCAGATAATCTCCCAATTATGTGCTCGATGTGGTTGCAAGTGCAATGTATGTATGTATGCATCCCTTTAATGTTGTTGTGGGAACGAACGAACGAACTATCAGATGCAAAACCCCCTTTGTTCTATGTAGTTAAAGTTATGGAAAATTAGTTAAAACAATAATGTATGTAAAACCAGAGTATAAGACTTTTGCAAGCGATCTATAATTAGCACAACTCTAACGAGGCTGCTGCTGCTTCAACGGTGACAAAATCGATTAATTAATGGATTACATTTTGTGGTTCAACGGCAAACAAAGAAAATTGCTGTCCAAAAATAAGTTCTTTGTCTCCAGTCGACATGCATTTCAAAGATTATTTCTTGTGATTTAGTATTGATTGATGGGGCGAGATTGCCGGGCATATCTCTGATTTGATTTGTACTCGAATTTGTCCCGGTGAAGCAGGCCTCGCGCAACAATATATTGATCCGACGGCAAAGCGAAATGAGTCCGTCGACATGAACTCTGCCACATAAACTCAAATCGGAACTATTTAGGTTTTTGTCGGGATTATGTTGCCGGACTTGAGCCGCCTTGTTGCAACCCGTAAACCACTATACATATGTACGCAATATGCAATATAAATAAACCCAATTATATATATCAAACATCAACAAAGGTTATTGCGAGTCATCAATAATTTATTGAACATTTTATCTTAGTTGCTTGAATACTTGGAAGTGGGTGTGTTCCATTAACATTTATCAATTACAAATACTTGTGTTTTTGTGTATATTTACCGGACATGATCATGTATCAGTAAAGTAAAAAAGCAGCAAAAACGCCAAAACATATAAAAATATATATATAATATACATATATATGTATAGTAGGTATGTATGTCCTCCTCCTGACCGTCGCTACCGCTTCCGCCCTTAGCCAGCCATTGTGCTTACTTCAATTGAAACAAATGTAGCATTAATTTACCTACACAATAAAATAGGACGCACTGGGATACTGAGATTGAGTAATCATCATCAGAGTCGAGCAGATACTTGCACTCGGAAGCAATTGTCGTCGGTCATACAAATAGTTTGTACACAAAGTCAACCTAAAGCTACGCTATATATCTATATTCTAAAGGGCAAACCGATATGAAGCTGTGCGCCACATGGGCCATGGGGCTATGAGTGATGAGGGGGGAGGACAGTGTGTATTCCCCGATCTGCCCGCGGGGTCGTTGACCCTCTTAGCTGAGTCGCTGAGCGAGCGCAGTTCGTAGTAACTACGTAGTAATAATATGGTGAGGGGACAGGGGCCTGTGCATCGAATGGATGATATGTGCATGAGGAATTGCTAAGCAAAAAATGAAGGGAGATCCAGCTCACTGGCCACTGGCCACTAGACGTGGAAGTAGTCGTCCACCAGCAACTGCTCGCTTGGCGTAGAGGTTGCCCCACTCAGCGGACTGCTCGCCTGCGTGTCCGACTCCTGTTCCGCTTGCAGCGGCTCATAGCCAGGCTCCATGCCACTGGGGCTCGTGCTGGTCGTCGCTGTTGTAGCCGCTGTGGTCAGATAGCACACAGATTCGTAATTGGGATCCGTTTCACTGCCCGTGCCCGTCAACGATTCATACTGCGAAGTCTGGGGCGTGCTGCTGGTGGCCACCGTTGAAGAGTTTAACGAAACGGAATTCGATGTGGAGCTGGGCGAGGCGAGGGTGAGGCGACTGCTGCCGCTGCCGCTGCCCGGTGTTGCGGCAGCCGCTGCATTCTCCGCTATCCGCGCATAGTGATCTATCTCCACAGCGGCCTTTGTCTCCAGAATGCTGGCATAGTTGTGATTGGCATCCGCTCCCGGAATGGTGCTATAGCCAGAGGCATCCGCTGAGGTCGGTGGGCGTTTCTTTTCCAGCACCTTGGCATAACCATCGTCCGAATGGGCGCGACTCTTAAGCACCTCGTAGTTGGGATCGTAGTCCGAGGACTTTTTCGCCTCATCCTCGCCAGCGGGTGGTACTGGATGCAGGTGGAGTTGCTCGTAGCCGGGATCGTTATTGCTATTGGACGGCAGCGGTGGCGGCAACTGTGGCTGTGGCTGGTTAAGAATAGTCTCGTAGTGCTTTGTGCTGGAGCTGTTGGCAATCGCTGTGGCTATCACGGGCTGGGCAATCGCTGCAAAAGGGTGAGGGAAACACCAATTCGTTAGTTCATTAGCTTGGCAACACAGCTGTATTCACTTGGTTGGCTAAGAAGATGGTTGATGGTTGCAGGCAATACTAACCACGGCTACTTCCAAACAAAAACTCGCGAAATTTTCGCTGCCTGAGTTGAACAAATATGGAAATTTCTCATTTTGGCATAGCAACTAAATGAGTTTTGGGAAGGCATTGCGGAGGAGAGACACAAGGAGAGACAGATAGATAGATAGACAGGCAGATTAGGCATTAGGCAGGGATTTTCGACTAATCCAGGGTAGGAGATCAAAAGGAGATCCTACCCCGTCGGAGTCATGGCAAAGGGACAATTTAATAATGTGTGTAGGGATGTAAGGAACTGTGGACGTACCTCCTCCTCCTGCTCCCTCCTGCTGTCGATCCTTTTGCAGCATGTTGGCCGCATAGCAATCCGATTTGCGATTCTCGTGTAACGCCGCCGCCTGGCCATCAGCAGGTATCGTCTCGTAGCCATGATCCTTGGCAGAGTAGCTATTGCTTCTCCCACGACTTTTCTGGGCATCTACCAGCAGAGCTGCCGCGCTATCCAGGGGACTGACGCCCAATCCTGCTGTTGCGTCCTGCTGTTGCTTGCGGGTCATTATGGGCGAGTTGTTTTGCGATGATGGGGAATTGCGCGAGAATTTGTGCTTCTTCATAACCTAAATGATCCAAGAACCAAGGGAGTGAGCTCTAGAACTTTCCTGAAAGTTTGTTACGACCTTACCTTGGCGTACATGCCCTCGATATTCTTGTTGCCCTCCCCTTCCTTGGAGGGACTGAGACTCTTGCTGTGCTTGCGCTGAGGCGACGCTTCTCCCGCCTCCGCCTCGTGCCCGTGTCCATGGCCATCGCCTGCACCACCCGCCTCAATCACCGATATAACCGAGTTCCTGCCAGAAGCCAGGTTGCTAATGCTGCCAGCCTGCAGATGATGCGACTGCCCCACACTCGACTTGGGTGTCGGCGGCAGCGGTGAGTTGGCCTGCCGCTTTTCCGGCTTCGGTGAGCCCAGATTGCAGACGGATGTGCTGTTGTTCGACGAGGACGAGGCCTGGCGGGAGTGCATCTGCGCCCGCAAACTGTCAACGGGCGGCGGAACAGGCATACTATGATCTGCACCGCTGCTGCTGCTGGTTGGTCTGTTCAATGCGCCACTGCCAACGGACGGACTGGCGACCGGCACGCTGCTGCTATTGTTTATCTCAACGGCCACCACAATGGGATTGGCCTGCATGGGCTGGATTTGTGCGTAGGTTTCCGAGCCGCTCGTATAAATATCGGCGGCATTGGCTGCATGACGATTATTGGGATCCTCAATGGCTGCATACGTTTCATCTGAAAACCGAGTAATATTTTCAATGAAATGAGCAATGAGAATGCATGCAGTGACTCACCTGAATCATCGGATACGGTAGCATAGTGCGAGTCGTTCACATCGCGTGATAGCGCTGGGTTCCTGCTTGTGGGCTTGCCCGGTGGCTGTTGTGCCAGAATGTTGGCCAGCGGCTCCCTCACACTGATGCTTGTGTATCCCTCTGAAGAAGAATAAAACATGAAACACATTACATCATCTACAAAGCCAGAAAGAGAAACCGAAACTCACTGGAAGAGTCTTGCGAGTCGCCGCTAAAATGCTGGTTGGCAATCGGTGGCGTCATGTAGGGCAGATCCTGGCTGGCGGAAATCATGCCTGCTATTGCGGAAGCAGCGGGTATCTCAGCCTGTGCCGGAGCCGAGTCATTGTGCTCCCTGGAGCCTTCGCTGTGCTGTGAGCTGCGGTGCATGGGATCTATGCCATCGCTGGAAGACCCGGCCACCACTGCCGCCGCTGCTGCGGCTGCTGCAGATCCATGGTTGGCCGCATGCGAGGACGTGGACGGAGCATTCAGCTGGGCATAGGGATGCTCGGTGCCCCGCAACTTGGCATAGTCGTGCGGCAGACCCTTGACCCGTGAGTACGGAGAGCTGACGTCGTCCGCCTGGCTGATGGAACTGTGCTGCGACACGCTGGTCTGCTTCTTCAGGCTCGGCTGGGCTGTAAGCAGAGGAGTGGGGCGGGTATTGAGAGTGAATATAGATACATGTATTTGGCATTTCACTCACGACTCTGACTTCGGGCATTGCGGGCATCTAGCAGCTGCTTGTCCGCCACCGTCTCGTATAGTTCGGACCCATTGTCGTTGCTCTCGCCCACAGGAATGTCCGGCAAGCTGCGATGAGCCGCAGTGCTCGACCTGGAATTAATCATTTAAGTATTCCTTGTCCCTGTCCAACGAGATAACAAACCAACCGCTTCTCCGAGTCCGCATTGGAAACTGTGGAGGCATTCAGCTCCGCCTGCGACTCGCTGTTATTCACCAGGTTGGTGACCACTATAACCTCGTCGGGATTCTTTAGCTTGACCATTCCCTCGAGGCCCATCAAGTCATTTCTGCGTGCATTGGGGAGAGAGTGCGAGTGTGATTAGTACGGGTACGGGTGCGTCCAACTGGAACTGGGGCGGCGAGAGACCCACTTTCACTCCCTCGCTGACCAGCACAGCGCCTCCTTCGCTGCTGTGGCCCTATCCCTAGCTTCTTCCGAGTCACTACTTACTTGGGAATGCGTTTCTTGCAGCAGAGACACGCGCCCAGCATCACAATGAAAGTGAGCGTCAGGCCGAGAGTCGCCAGGAGGTACGTGTACGAGTTTTGGGCCTCCAGGCGCAGCTCCGTCGTCGTCGCCTCCACCATGCCCATGTCGGTGTGTGTACATATGCACTATGTACCCATTTAGAACCTACACTGCCCTGTATACATGTATATTTACTACTTTTCGCTGGGCTAAGCTATTATTTTCTTTTTTATATATTTTTTTGGTGCTGCCCTCTAAATAGAGATGGGGGGCTTGGGTTATCGATAGTTCGATTTTCATGTTTAGTTCCATGTTCCATCTCTATGAGTGCTGAAAGCTGGTCATACTGTTGGCTTGAAAATATCTACCGGTTACTAACGGTTATATATTAACCCTTTTGTGGTAATTAATTTGTAAAATAATTTAATCACATAAATCATAAAACATCAAGAGTTTCTAGTTAAACTTCATGAGATTTTATTTCATACAAATGATATTTGGTATCAAAAACTATACCTAATGCTAAAATGGTTTTTAAAGGTTTTTGTGCCCTACACAAAACAGTTGCACTTAAGTCTAATTGATCGCTTGGCACGTTCTGTGAATGCTGTTTTGAGTTTAGAGTTCTGTGTGCTTGAAGATGGTTCTCTCAATGTTCTCCTGCAGCTTCTCGACCTTGCGAGTTTGCTTCTTCAGCTGATCCTCCATATCCTCGAAGCGGTTACTCTTGTCCTTGTGCTTCTCATCCTACAGGAATAAATTTACGCGTTAAGTACCAATTTTACTCCCTTCGCTCGGCATTACCTTGTACTTCTCCTTGTGCAAAGCATGCTCGGCATGCAGATGGCGAAGCTTCAGTAGCCGACTCTCAAAATGGAACAGTTCCGTCTTGATGGACGCCAGCTCCTTTTCGGTAAAGTTACTAGCCTGCGCCACTCGCCACAGACCCTGCACTTTCGGCTCAATAAAGTCCTGACTATGGGGTCCGGAGGACACCAGACGCTCCAACCTATCGTAGTGATCCTTGATGCCCACATGGTGACCGCGCAATGTGTTCAAATCGTTTTCAAATTTTTTGACATTCTGTGAATGCGTCTTGATCTCATTTTCATTGGCATCGTTCGAGATCAGATTGTAGTTGTCCAGATCCTCGGTGTTGATGGCATCTTAATTGGCGAAAGCAAAGTAATAAAGCAATCTTTTTCTTGTTTTTGCCCAAACTCACTCTCATGCTTGTCGGTGTCCACGGTGCCAATGTTTTCAAGCAGGCTGTAGTACACATCAACCTTGTCTTGGTGGTGATCGAACTCTTCCTTCAGAGACTTCAGCTCCTCCGAAGTAAAGCCGGAAATCTCTGCCTTTTCCCACAGTCGGTTGAGTTTCTTGTCCTTGAACAAGCTCTTGTTCTTATGGCGCTCTTCCGGATCGTGGAATTTCTGCAAAAACCTCTAAATCGTTAAGCGCCTGTTGCTCTAATGCGTAGGGAGACCTACCTTAAAGGGCTTAATCTTCTCTGCATCCTGCGTCTCATCAAAGTGCTCCAGTAGATCGTAGCTACTCATAATGCCAATCAGCTTTCGGCGCAGTTCGTCTTCCTTCAGGCCATCCTTGTCCTTGTGCTGCGAGTTGAGCTGCTTCCAAGCAATCTCCTCCTTGTCGTGGATTTTCAGCTCCATATACAGCGACTTTAGCTTGGGCTCCGTCAAGCGCTGGAATTCAAGTAATTCAAGGTATTCAGTGATTCCCGACCACTGCCCGCACTTACGTTCTGCGCCTTCGCCCACACGAGGTTCAGCTTGGCCATGCGAAAGGGTCGCTGGATGCTCTTGAAGTCTGGATCATACTTTTCTTGTCGCACTTGCTCGAAATGCTGCGGGTCGTTGGCTTCACGGCTGTACTTCTTACTCTGCTTCTTGTCGGCGCCAACGCCCTGCGAGGCCACCAGAAGGGCAAGGGCAAGCACTGCCAGTACCGGTCCCGACTTAATCATCTTCCCGTAATCTTAAACAGGATTCAAAAGCACATGCAAATTTTCGGTGCTGACCTGGCTAAACAGTTATTCACAGTAGAGCTGGTAGGGGAAAAGCTGCCGATATTTTAATAAAATAACAAAAGTATCGATAGTGCGACGATGTTTTCGCTTGTTTATATTCAACTTGTTAGATTCGGGCACACTAAACTCCCACCGCTGCGTTACCGCGCCATTCCATTTGCCTTAATATATATTTAGCTTGCCCAGCATTGTTTACTTAAAAGCGCCGTGACAATGAGGACAGAGGCAGCGGTTAGTTGTGTTCTCCTGGTAATCAACAGTGTGTGCTGCCAGAGCGGAGGCGGCGGCGGCGTCGGCGTCGGCGAAGAGAACTGGGTGGACCCCCATTCAGCCTGGTCAGATTTCGCAATGGACCTGGATTGCAAGTGTCCAGCTGTGGAGCGCTCTCCGGCTGCCATACAGGATGCACTTGCCCTCACCTACTTCCGGAAGTTCGCCAATCTGCTGTTCCAACGGAAACGTTTGCAGGTGAGGTCGGCGCTCGCCGAATGGCCAAGTTTGGTGACATGACGTCATGGAAGTTAACTTGTTCATGTGTAAATAGCTCGATCAAGCGACGAATCTGTACAAGCGATCGCTGCTGTTCTCACTGTTGCCATCGCAGCTGGACGAGCTGGAGAGCGTGCGCGATGCCCGGGATCTGGACGTGGTGCTAACCAAAATACTCGAGAGCGCGCAGGCGGCACCATTGTTTGAAGGTGAACATGGCTGCTCATACACGCAAAAGGGGACCGGAGTGTTTGCCTTAATAACGGATATTTTCAAGGATTTTGTGGCGCTAACGAAAATTTCCGAGGTACCTGTTGCGCCTTCTAGGGAAACTTGAAACTTTGGATAACGGACTGGTGACGTTCATGTTTTCCCCAGGTGCAGTTCCTGCTGTTTGTCGCGCTCTCCATCACCCTCGGCTACATTGTGCGCAGGCGCTACCGTTACGGTGTGATTACTATTTTCTTTGGCGGGGCTTTTCTCTTCGGATATCTGCACACCTATTTGGAATGCAACAGAGTAGGTTACCTCAGGATGTACTCAGATCAAACGTTACTCATATATCCTGTTACCTACAGAAACTGGAAGTGGACGCCATGCTTGAGGTTATTAATACCAACCAGGAGCCAGGCAGCTATGCGGAAATGTCTTGGTTTTCTCGACTGAAAAACTATGTGAGCAGTGCCTCCCCAGAGGACAAACAAAAGGAGATGATAAGGTGGGTAGGCAATCTTTAGATGGCAAGTATTTGCATCATTTTCTTTATCTTTTCCCCTTTAGAAAGTCTTCAAGGCTCAATCTTGCCTACTGCCGGCCAGACGAAGTGTTCCTTATGTATACAAATGATTTGTTCCTTAAGCAGTTGGAGGTGTTGTTGGAAAGAGTATCGCATACCATGACAAAACTTACCAGTAAGTATGCTTGGGTAGTTTTCAATCATTTTAATAAGCTAACTGGGTTTGCCTTAGTTAATGCTTTGGGAGAGTATCGCTGGATAGCAAGAACTTTTAAATAATGACAGAAAAATGCAGAACTTTAGTAAATGTACAGTGATTTCAGAGAGGATAATGAATTGCTACTTTACTTTATAATTTGTACTAATATTAATACTAATTAGTAATGAATTTAATAACGAAACACTTCTCATCCCCCAGCTGGATTGTCATTCCCTTACAATCTAATTGCTCCGCTGTTCTTGGTTGCCCTGGTTGGCTACATTATAAAACTAACGTTCAAGTATGTGATTAGCCCCAAAGCCTGGGCCTCACTTATCCACAACCGAACTGCCGCCCCAGTCGCCCAGCCAATTGGCGCAAACGAACCCGTTCGAGACTGCATATCTGGCGAGAATCTGAAAATGTTGTTAAATGTAATGAACGTCACAACTGTTCAGCAACAAACCCAGCAGCAGCCACAAGCCCTACCCTCCGTTTCTGGCGTCCAGGAGCTAATGGAGCCCCCGCAGGCTTCACCAAAGCCATCGCCAATGAAAAAAGGAAGCCTGGATGAGAGCGATGGCAGCCACAAGAGTAGGGGCAGCGTTCTTGAGGAGGAAGGCTTCACGCTGGTCGATGATCACGACGATGATGATGATGTCGATAATATCGATGCGATGTAGCAGCACGTTTTAAACGTATTTTGTATTCATTTTTATTCTAGTGTTATGTCCGTGATTTTTATGCCCTTAAGTAGATTAAGTCAAATGCCCAGCCAATAATTTTTACATCGATTTTACATCGATTTGATTTGTCATAGTTAAATTTTTATTTAAATTATTTTGCGTGTTCTCATTCTCATTTGCACGATAAGTGTTATTAAGTTAAATTTTCAACAATAAGATCATTTAAGTAGGCCACCGAACTTTATTTATATTATGTGCTGGCGGGCCCTTCAAAAAATCGGATATACTCTATGTAATTTGTTGATCCTTTCGTATATTTACAACATGGCGCGCTCAGGCTATTCTCGATTATCGATTATCGTCAATATTTATATATATATATATTATAGCAGTGGGCGCTCTGTGGGAGTTGCATATTAATTGAGTGTAAGCGATAATTAAATATTCGGTTTGTCGAATCTTGTAAAATCTAGTTCAATATGTTTACAACTAATAATATATATATATTTAATATACATGTGTATACATCTATGTATATAGATCTATATGGTGGTGTGTATATATATTTTTGTAAGAAAAAAATTAGAAAAGAACCTCGGTGTAAATATATTTATTCGTTGTATTTTAAATCATGCACCTAAAATGTATTATGCTTTAATTACAATCCATTCGTTCGTTATTATTACTATTATAATTGTTATGCAACTAAGGTATCGCATTTGGTTAGTGGAATGTATATGCAATATGCCATCGAATACATATTCTGCTGAATGGCCAAAAACCCAGCTTGCTGTCTCCTAAAACTAAAGCTAAAACTAGGAAAACACGAAGCAGAACCCAAAGCACAGGCAAAGGCTGTTAGTAGCCAGCCACCCACCTACTTACTACTCGTATAAGTTTCAACTGGTGACTGGCACATCTGTGTGTAATAGAATAGTCCAATGTCTATGGCAAACCGAGAGAATTTATCTAAAATTGATTTCACAAATCTTATACGCAAATTGGTCCGCTATCATAATCTTGATTAATAATTTCTCTACTCGAATTCAACAATTTCCCTTTATTAGTTCTAGTGTGTAATTTGTCACTTGCTCTTGATTCCTTTTAACTGATCTGATCTGTTTCTGTTCGGTTCTGTGTCCTGATTCGGCGTATCTATCAGATGAGCAACATCATAATTAATGTAATTACGCGTTTAGCAGCGATTAAAGCATATCATTCACTTAGTCTGATTGGTAAAATTTTAAAAACTAATCCTCTTAATATCAAACAACAGCAAACTATGCGAAACAATTCGTTCAACTTCCTACGCCTACGCACAAGCCAACCAACTATTAAAATAACGAATACCACAATTGGGAACGGTTACTTATGTGTGTGTGTTTTTTAAAAACAGGCAACTTATATACTCCTTCTACATACGCTACTGCAAAAAATGCACCAAATGCTCTTCAAATATCCTTCGATGTACGTGTGTTCCTTGGCTCACTGGATGAACTCTCTATCTGTTTCTGTTTTTGTTTTGTTTGCCATTAAAATGCTCTCCTTTCTCGTGTGTTTCGTCGTCAATGAATTTCAGCAAATAAGTGTAAAATTGTACATACACATTTAATATAATACAAACGTACACTGCCATCGTTTTATGTTCTGCGGATCTTCGGGGGATGCGCGATGTGGGGGACATGGGCATGGCTATGAGTATTTTATACATTAGCTTACATATGTGGCGATCGGGGGCTCGTCTATAATTCCGTCTGTATTATTCTGGTTAGGTGGTAAATAGTTAGTTAAACAGCAATGATAGTCGGGGGAGGCATCGGCATCAGTGCTCTCGTGCTCAGTTGCCCCACAAGAAGTCTTCCGTTGATGGATCCAATGTAAATATTGTTGTACTCGTATCGTAGTCGATACGGATTCTATGTCTTTAAGTAGGTACTTTGGCTTTCGTTAGAGATATATTTATAGTAGTGTATAGCTTTTCGTTCGATACCTGGTTATGAATGGCTGGTGGATCATGCAAGTATGTAAACATTTGATATGTATGCCGTTACGTTTCAGATGCGATTATGTGTAAACTTAGGGTTAGTTAGCTTTGTGGTGTGTCCCGTATATTATCATAGTATGTATCGTATTCTTGTATCTTGTGTACTCTGTGCGACTAGAAGGATCTGATCTGCTCGAATAGAACCTATATATATGCAAAATATACTCGTAATCGTATTGCAATCGTGGTGTGACTTACATCAGTTCCTAAATACATGTGTTCTTGTGTGGCTGTAACTCTAGATGTGGGCACTGGGCATGGGTGTGGGGTGTGGGTGTAAGTATGGTTATGTGTGGTGCGTGGTGTGTGGCGCATGGCGCTTGTGGGTGGAAACAGCTCCCCTTTACGCTGCTGCCCCAAGGCGAGTATTTGTCTGTCACCGTCTCCGTTCAATTAAACTCGACGCAATGCGACCCGGGCCGCATGCCATCCGATGCTTACATAACGCGACACTTCTCCTTGGCCCCTCCACTGGCACTGGCACTGGCGTCTCCGTTCTCCGGAATGGAGCCGTTCGTATCCTTGGACTTCTTCTCCTTCTTTTGTTTCTTTTGCTTCTTGGTGTCCAGTTGAAGGGAAACGGTGCGCGTCTTCTCCATGTTGAGCAGCTCCTGGAACAGCTCGGTGACGTTGTGATTCGTCTTGGCGGATGTCTCCATGAAGGATATGCTCCAAGTGGTGGCCTGTGCCTGACCCTCGATCTGGGAGACCTGTGAAAAAGCGGAAATTTGATGTGAGAAAGCGTCAAGTTTGGAGGAAAGCCTTATAACCGCTTAGTGTATGAGCCTGCTTGCATGTCTAAGCTTAAAAAACCCAAAAGTTCCTCTCTTTAACTAGCCAATGCCAACGAAAGGTGTTGGCCTAGTTCTGCTTGTGGCTTCAATAAATATTTGCCAGGCATACGGCAATTTTACTCTTATTCTAAGGTCAGAGTTACTTTCTTTCTACTATCACCCATTGACACCACAACAATGATTGATAGATTCAGTTGGCTGCTAACCTCACGCAATTCGGCGGTCTCATCACACTTGTTGCCCACCAACATGACGGGGATGTTCGGTATGTCCGCTCCCTGTGGAAAACGAGAAGTTAGATGGTGGATATTGAGTGCTACAGAGAAACTCCCTCACCTTCAACTCCTTGATGAGCGCCCAGATGGGTCGCAGCTCCTCCAGACTCTGCTTGGAGCAGACCGAGTATACCATTATGAAGGCATGACCCTTTGAGATGGACAACCGCTGCATGGCCGGAAACTGATGCGATCCGGTTGTGTCCGTGATCTGCAGCGTGCAGATGTTCTTATTGCAGCTAATGACCTATAAGATAGGAAAAATAAGATTAGTTGTGGGGCACTTTACACCTGTAATTAGCCGCGTCACTCACCTGTCTGTAGGTGTCCTCGATGGTCGGTATATAGCTCTCGCGGAAGGTACCCTTGATGAAGCGCAACACTAGCGAGCTCTTGCCCACGCCGCCGGCGCCAAAGACCACCACTCGGTAGTCGTTGCTCTGCTCCGGCGCAGCCCGCGTCACCTGGTTCTTCTGCTCCGTCATCCCGATCCCGGAGCGTCGGAAGTGGCGGGTCTAGTGGATTCTAAGTGGAAACAGCTAGTAGAGATAGTAGAGAGAGAGAGGAGCACAGCTGGAGCTGGAGCTTGTTGGCTTGCTGTCGGGCGCTGGTGGAATGTTCTACTTGGGCGCCATGCTTTCGTTTATCTGCAACGATTAAGAGCAAAATCAGTTTTTCGGCCGCAACGCCCACGCACGCACAGGCATTTTCCAAGTGGGTGTTGGAGTGGGTGCGGAAATGTGCGGGTGGCACGGCTTCGGGGTCCCCAAAAAAAAAAACAAAAAAAAAAGGGAAAACAATGCGTGTGTCGCTAATTTTAGCCATGTGCCGCCAAGGAAGGGTATTGATTTTTACATGGCTGCCAGATAGATCGACATCGCCATCTCCTCATCATCATCACTATCACTGCGATTATAATTGCGCTCGGCCGTGCGGTATAAATAGTCAGGGCTTTGAAGGCGACCCCGACACTGTCCGTCCCAAAGGGGTTTCCTTCCCACACAAACACATGGACACACGAGGCGTAACTGCTCACTTCCGCTTGATTGTCCTGCTGGCACCTTTTCCGCATACCCGCAGACCCCCCAAACCCCCCTCGTTTTGTTTTCACACTTTTTGTTTTTCCTCCTCGCACATACACACACACACACACACACACACACACACACACACACACACACACACAAATGCGCGCTCACCCACTGGCACTGGCACACCTCACGCACTTTGCTGTTGATTTTTCCTCGCTTTATTTTGGCTTGGATTTATCGATTTTATCTGCGCTGCACTTCCCACTCGCACACACACACGCTGAGAACGGGAAATTCGTAAAGGCTGCGTCCCCGCTAAGTTGAATTCCCTGCAGGATCAGAGATGCCTTTTCCCGTTACGGTATTTACTTGCATTTCGTTGCACTGGAATTCGTTGCAGGACAGGATCTATTGCCCGATGTGACTGAGCTCTCTGCTGCAGGCCGTCCTATCCTCTGCTTCCGATAACGGACCCGGACACGGACCCGCCCACCCACCGCCCCCACACACAACGGTATTTCGGCGCCTGCGCTGGCCCCCCCCTAAAAGTAACGGAAAGCTTGTGCCCCAACCGCTCAGCCCAGACAGCAACCAGAGCGGCAAAAGCTTCTGCACACGGCTCCAAAAAACCGAGGAAAAGCGCCGGCCGGCGTGTGCAAAAGAATTGAATATTGCAAGAGAATTGAGAATTGCCGGCCGTGTGGAAAAGCAAAGCCGCGTTTCCAAACTGTATAAAACCGGGAGCATCCGCCCGAATATGCATCAGTTGTGGTCAGCAGCAAAGTGAATCATCATCCAAGTAAAAGTAAAAGGCCTACTAAGCCCAAAGTCTACTAATTGTGAAGTGATCAAGTTCCAGAAAAACCAAATAAACCAAGATGCCTTGCCCATGCGGAAGCGGTAAGTTTGAAAGGGTTTCCCTGATATAAAGGATTTTTCAACAAAGCTGGAAAAACATCGACGTTTTGGATTGATGTTTCTTCAGATATACTTTTACTTTACTAGATCCTTAAATGTCGATCCTTTAAGGATTATTTCTAATATTTAACTTGATTCTAATCCTAAAATTTTACTAGATCCTTGAATTATCGATCCTTTAAGGATTATTTCTTATATTTAACTTGATTCTAATAATTTATTTCTTGTTTTCCAGGATGCAAATGCACCCAGACCAACAAGGGATCCTGCAACTGCGGAACTGACTGCAAGTGCGGCGGCGCCAAGAAGTCCGCCTGCGGCTGCTCCAAGTGAGCTGGAGAAGAATGGCTCAGACTCACATCTCCGAACTGATTTCCTCGTATTTTTCCACTCAGAAAGCTAAATTTTATTAACAAATGTTTTCTCATTTTCCCTCCACACAATGTTCAATTAAAGACAATTGAAACCTAAGCTATGTATTTTCGTGTTGCGCAATCACTCTGGGTCTGGGGTCTCTTCTGGGGCTTTCTAGGTTAGATTCTGCTTTATTGGATGCTCATACATAAATGTGGGTACATACGTGCCGTGGAAAACGGATGGTCAAGTGCTTTCCACATGTGTGTGCCAACGCGTTTTTTGTATGATTAAATTCAGTGAGGCAAATATGGTAATCTGAGACGTTGCTTCTCTTCTATTGTCAGCTTGTGTGAGTGTGGGGGCTAAAGACGCCGACTGGGGATCAGATTTCAAAGCACAGCGGTTTGAACTTCTGACTTGTAGATACGGAACACAGCAGGGGATAAGAAAATAGAGCTATATTACTTGATTTTTGGTGTATAAGTGGGTTTGCCATGATGTGATCACTTCAGAAGAGAGTTCTAAAACAAACTTTTATACACTGCATTTAATATCATTATCAATAACTTGGAACGCATGCCTTGTAGAGTCTCTAAAAGGTTTAAAAATATTTATATATCATCATCATAATAAGAATTCTTAGTGCCTCACATAATCTTTATCGCTTGAAAGCTTCGCAGTGCGAAAACCTTTACACCTTACCAACACCTTACACCTTAATTCAAAGTCGCCACCGAAATAAGTCAAGAACAAGAACCCGGGCGGATGTTTGCTGAGGTCTGCCACTTGGCTGACCTATGGCTTAGGGTTACGAGAGACCCTGCAACCAAATAACCCGCGACCTTTCATTACCAGTTTTAAGTAAGTTCGCATTTATTTTTGTTAGCCTACGAATGCAGCTTAGATCTAATACTAGGCTAGGTGAACACACTTATGGAGGATTATGGGGAATCATTGGTAGGTAAACCTAGTGCGCAGTACATATATGAAACGAATGTGTGTATGCATGTCTTCTTTTTGGTTATCAGCGTGGCCAAACAATTACGGGCGGGAGATATCACGGCAATTTCGAAACGTACTACAAGGTAGAAAATAGTGGGAAACGGCAGTGCTCGGCCTATTTGATAACGATGTTCTGGGCCAGACGCTTCACGAAGTCAACGTTCAGAAAGTTGGCCATCAACGTTAGCACAGATTTCTTGGGCGGACGGCAGTGCCTCAGGCCGGCCTCCTGGCAGCACACATTCGGAAAACAGTCCAGCGTGGAGGTGCACGCCTTGGGGTGCAGGTCAAATATGGGCGGGGGAGGAGCAGTGCACTCAAGGTACTCGGTAACTGCAGAAGCAACTGAGTTTGGATACAAGAATCTTATCGAATATAAGATAACTTACGATAATCAAAGGAGCGCTTCACTGGCACTGGCGCCGTTTCCAGTTCCGGCTGCGAGGTGCGGCAGTAACGCCTCCGACCATCTGGACAGCAGACCCGGGGCCAGCAGTCCATGTCCGTGCTGCATTCCTGGACATCCCACCAGAGCTCGGCCAGTGGTCTGCTGGGGCACTTGCGAGGTATCAAGCCCAGAATGGCTGCGCGAAGGAATAAGTACATCAAGGCCGTGGACTAAATCCCTGGTGACAAGCTCTACTCACGCGCATGTGGAGTCTCCTCCAGGGGCTTAGGAACTCCAGAGACACAGCTGCTTGCTCCGAAGATGTCGCAGCACAGCTCATCGCGCTGCCAGACGGAACAGTCGCGATCTGTCTTGCATATCTTGGGGAAGAGCTGGAAGCGCACCTCATTCTCCCGCGGACAGTTGAATCTCATGCGGAGCTCAGCGGCCGCCCGCTTGCCCTTTTCCTTGTCGACTTCCTTGTCATCCGCACTCGGAAAATTCAAGGTGGGCAGGGCAATGCGAAAGGGTCCATCCGTGGAGGGTTTCAGCGTGGTCGTTGTGGTTGTTGATGAGAACCTAGAGACTGTTCTACCAGTTGTTGTGGAGGAGCTCAGTGGCGCCCCACCTGGGGGTTTCCTGGTGGTCTTGACCTGCTTGCGCTGGCCAGCCTTTTCCTCCTTGGAACTGAACTTCTTGGGCGGATGGGGCTGTTTGGTTGGAGGCCTGACTGCCACCAGACTCTGCTGGCCAAAGCTCCAGAAGTTGGGGCTGAAGAAATTGAATCCGTTGGCCAGGCTGGGACGCGGAGCTGGGGAATGTGGAAAGTGGGTTAGCTGTGTGTGCTCAGTGGCCATTAGTGTTTCTGCACCAAATAGCAGACATTACACGTCAAGTAAAGCGCAGTTCCCGCCGCTCATAAAGAGCGTTTGTTTCATTATTCAGCCAGCAGAAAAGCTGGCATGAATGTTGGATTAACCAGTTGCCCCATGCTTTCCACCCACTCCACTCTGTTGGACCGCGTTCCCATCGCAATTACGTGCATCGCTGTGGCAACAGCAGCTCGGACTCTGGTGAATCACCTCCGAGATCTCCTCAGCTGGCAGCGAGCATTACCCCCGCCCCATTAGCGACACTTCCTCAGAAGATGTTGCTTTAAATTTCCGAGCCATAAAACGGGCTAATGGCGAGCCAAGTTCAGGTGCTCACCCTTAGTCTGGGTAGATTATGACTACATGGATTCTAAGCCGCCGGTGTAAACGATTGTGATCATGCAAATTACCAAAGGCCTAGGCCCCAATAATTCGCGGCCTTGGGTCCGACTCTCTGGCTCGGATTTAGCCAAGGTCTCCTGCTGCAGCAGTCGAAGCCGCCGATTCGATTCGAAAGCTCCGGTGCTCCAGTTATCGACGCTCCACACCTAACCTATGCACCTATGTGGACGTTGGCGAACTCCAAACTCCAGACTGCAAACGGGTATATCAGGTTTTGGACACTTTGAATACCCAATTGCGGTCAGAGTAATGGAATTGCAAATCCAAGGCGAATCTATTTATCTATCTTAATTTGTTGCATAAAATCTAGACTTATCCAAACGTCTGGCAAAAGTCTATTCAAGTCATAACAAGTTCCTTCAACTCTTAATAAATAAAACTAATAATAAAGAGGTTTTTTTATGGCACATTTTAAGCT
>JAEIIH010027212.1:0-17997 GCA_018904745.1 Drosophila orosa
AAGGCATTAAATATAAGTTTTAGCTTGTCGAACTCGGAATAAATAAATAAAACAAATCGTAACTGCTTTTAAAAGCGAAGCATTATATTAAATATTTAATTAACAATTGTAGTATTTTAAATATAATTTTATATACCTCCTAAGTGCATTAAAAGACCGTTGCTATCCCCCACAGATTTGTCTACAGCTTCCTATTGAACTGGTTATAGTTTTTGTTGTCAACACAATGAGACACACCCACTCACATGGCTTTAAGGCTTTAGCCTTGTCATGGGAGTCTGTATTATTAGCACCACGAATGGTGTCGTGGCTCGAACCATGGGAGATGGGAGAGATTAAAGCCAATGCATTGGCTTAAAGACCCGGCCGAGCGAGTGTTCGCCGCTGCCCCGATAAGCAGGCTATGGATTTTCAGCCTTTAGTCACATTTTCCATTTCATTGCCTTTTTTCGCCGTTTAAATTTAGTCCCGACAAATTTGTGACGGATAGCCACAGGCGCCGGGTTCTAGCATTTGGCTGAAAAATTGATTTTATAAAGCAGGGTGTGTGCCAACATGGTAACCACATTGATATTGACCTATTTATAGCCAAAGATGTGGCATTAATAAGCGAAGATAAGTCCGTGACCTAATCGGTGGTTAAAGCAGACACCTGTTCGTTTTGTTCGTTTTGGCATTACCACTCACTAATCTTAGACCACCGATTTGGCTAATCTTTGGTAAGTAGCCCCCCATTTAGGTGATTAGATTCCAAGAATGCCAACCGTTCCAATAAGTAAACAATTTCTATTTTAACCATAAACGTTTGTGTATTGACACCATTCCTCCTATATCTGTACAGTGTACATGCATATATGTTTTAAAATCTTTCTTTCAACATTTCAACGACGATTGTGTGGACTGAAAATGGAGAAATCGCTTTGCCCTGGCCGGCCATACCGCGTGACATTGCCCAGATGATAGGCAGCAGGTCCAGGTCCTTCAGCTTTCCTCACGAAGGTATTGCAGGACCTCTGAGACGTTCCGAAACTAAACACCGGACTTCTCTGCATCCTCTTGTCGCAGTTTTTACAACCAAATGTGCTGGGCAGGTTGTAGGCACCAGGTCCAGGTCCTAAAAAAATGAATATTGGCTCGTTGGAAGGATCTTTTAAGTTTAAGTGTGTTTTTCTTTAAAAACAACCTACCAAACGATCTTCTGCAAGACATTTTCTTAGAATTTGGTTAACTTTTGTATTATTTAGAAACTTAACAATTTAGAAACTCCCAAAAGAGTTGCTTGCCGAAAGGGGTGTATTCTGAGAATGAGAAATCCCAGAGTAGTCTTCTAAACCTAAAGCAAAAATTGAAATCAAGGCCAAGTTGATGATTAAAATATTTCCCTAAAATTCCCACACTGGAAATCTAATGATTAGCTGATTGTTTTGGCCTTATCTAGCTTACTTCCTGGCCAAAGCCTTGTCTTGGCCACTTGGGGCACCCCGACAAGTGGCCAGATAAGCGGCCAAGATCGCCTCCAGCTGGAACCTATTGTTCAGCGAGTAGCCTCAGTTGGCGGGCAGCGATTGGAGCGAACGGTCAACTAGAAAAATGTGTGCCAGCAATGGGATCTTGGCACTTGGAGTGCTGCTGCTGATATCGGCTATTGGTAAGTGGCCACTAATCCGGGCCATAAACCGAATTTAGAATCGAAATTCCCCTTGCAGGTGGTCGAGCCGAATCCATTCCCTGCAGACTGAAGGATGCGGACCACGGCAAGGTGTGCGTCTGCACGGCGGACTACTGCGACTACCTGGAAAACCCCATTCTGAAGGAGGACAACGAGTTTGCTTTGATTTCCAGCTCCAAATTGGGTCTACGATTCACCACTTCCAGTGGCAAGTTCGGCACAGAGGAGAAGTTCACGGTGCCGGACTATGTGGAGCCCGCAAAGGAGGCTGCGAATGCCAGCATATTCTCCCGCCTGCTGGACCAAGTGGTGGCCAGTGCCTTCACCTTGGAGTCCCGCGAGAGCTCCATCACTCGCTCGGTGACCCTGCGGTTGGACAGGAGCAAGACCCACCAGAAGATGGTGGGATTCGGAGGCAGCTACACCGGAGCTGTGACCTATCTGGTGGATAAGTTCAAGCAGACGGAGCTGGCCGATCACCTCTACAAGTCCTTCTACGCGGAGGATGGTGTGGGCTTCAACCTGATGCGCGTCTCTATTGGCGGCTGTGACTTTGACCTCGAAGCCTGGGCCTATGCCGAGGAAGAGGGCAACACCCAGCTCTCCGGCATGGACAAACTGGACCAAAGGGACGTGGATCGCGTGGCTCAGATCAAGCGCCTCGTCGAGGTCTCCGGGGTGAAAAATCTGCTGGTCAAGGGCGCCGCCTGGGGTTCACCGCCATGGATGAAGACCAACAACAGGTGGACCGGATTCGGACGACTCAAGCGGGACCTCTACCAGACCTGGTCTGACTACCATCTCCGTTGGATAAAGCTGATGGAGGACAACGGCCTTCCCATTTGGTCCATTTCCACCGGCAATGAGCCGCTCAACGGCATCTTTTTCATGTTTTTCGTAAAGTTTATGAGCCTGGGATGGACTCCGCAAACCCAAGCCATTTGGCTGAACGATTACCTGGGCCCTGCGCTCCGCAACTCCGAGTTCAAGGACATTATCCTCTTCGGAAACGACGACCAGCGTCACACCTTTCCCCACTGGTTCAAGATGGTGAGAATTTCTTTCCCAGAATCGAATGATCTAATTAACCCGAATTAGACTTCAAAGTTCATATTCCTTATCGCCTCTATTTTCAGATGAACTACACTCGACCCAACTCGATTGATTATCTTGATGGATTAGCGCTGCATTGGTATTGGGACGAGATTTTCGGCAGCAGCTTTATTGAGCAGACCAAGGCCTATGTCCCGGACAAGATCATGATCGTGTCCGAGTCCTGCATCGGGGACAAGCCCTGGCATGCGGCTGCTCCTCTGCTGGGCAGTTGGGAGCGGGCCGAGAAGTACGCCCGCGACTATCTGGCCAACATCAAGCTGGGCTTCCACGGCTGGATTGACTGGAACATATGCCTGAACGAGGTGGGAGGACCCAACTATGTGGACAATTTCGTGGATGCCCCTGTTATTGTGAATACCACAAGTATGTGAAGGCTGTATACCAGCATCCTTCGAAATCAACCTAATAATCACTTTCCTTTTTTTAGCCTTCGATGAGTTCTACAAACAACCCATGTTCTATGCCATCGGCCACTTCTCCAAGCTGGTTCCCGAGGGTTCGCTGCGAATTGATGCCATTCCCAGTAATGTCAACCTGAACACGGTGGCCTTCCTCCGGCCGGACAAGAAGATAGCCGCCGTTCTATTCAACAGCGGACGCGCTGACCTGGACATCTCTGTGGTGGACAGTGTTCGGGGCAAGTTCACTGTAAATATTCCAGCAAAATCCATTCACACTTTGCTGTATAATTGAACAAAGGTTCGAAATAAATTGGTTTCAACTCAGAGAGGTTTTTTTTAAGATAGATACTTATTTATATATAATGACTTATTAAGCGGCTTTCGTCATTATATAAAAGGCCTGTATAATAGAAACGTTCTACTTTGATAATTATTTAAGATTCAGATTTTAATTTAGGTTTAAAAAAGGCAGATTCTTAGAAGACGGTGTGGTGAAAATTGTTATCAAAATGCGAATCGTTATTTGTCTTTTCGGTATACTTTTAGGCATGTTTTATATGTAGTATTTAGTACATACATACAAGAAAGAGCTTTTTAAAAAATTCTACCATAAATTACCTTCAACTTTAGTTAACCAGTTAGAGTACTTTCATTACATTACGTTTGAATATTCCTTATTTTTCTTTAATTAATGCATCATCAAGGTGATAAACAATATACATACATAAATAATTCATTTAAAACTGTCCAAGAATATAAACAAGGAAATATTTAAAAAGAAAAAACGAAAGCAAACTTTGGAAAGCAAAAATCGATCAGAACTAAGCAAAAAGCATTAGGCATTCATTTCAAAACGGAAATCTATCATGTGCTAGTTTTTTACTTGACTTTTTTGTTATTTAGAATTAAGAATTTTAATGAAAAAATCAGTAAAAGATATCGAAAAGATATTTTTTTAGCGGCAATAGCTAGAACGACTTTTGATGCTAGTCAATAAATAAAAAGAAGTTACTCATTCACTGCGTTTCAAGTTTGCAGGCTAAAATTATAATACTCTGTAGATAATGTAATGTAAGATCTTCGCCCTATAAACCAAGAAATTATAGTGAAAAATAATATTTGTCTTCCGCTATTTGTTAAACCCCTTCTTTTTTTCCCACTCCGCCTCTGGCTTTGCATAACTTTTACTTTTGATGGCGTGCGCCGATTTCCAAGTGGGATTGCCGGCACAGCAAGTTGCTTTATCAAATCAAAACCCACAGCCGGGCCCCCGGGTCAAGTAGCCGTCGTCGTAAACATAAAGAGCAGGTTGAGCGAAATTCGGTGGCTCGATTAGAGAAACGAGAGTCCCAGAGGGAACCGCTCTCAGGCCGAGCTCAGTTTGCGAGGTGCCTTCGCTGGAGCCGCATCGTTCCGTTTGTAGGGCAAAAATGATCCACATTTGGCATTGCTTTCTTTTTGCACTGCTCTCGACGAGGGCAGGTGAGTGAGCCAGCGTCTACCTGAAATATTAAATAAGATGTACATGTACCTGGCAGGTGCCTCCGCTCAGCAGATGCCCTGCGATCTGCTCGAGACGAGCCATGGGAGCGTGTGCGTGTGCAACAGCACCTACTGCGATTACCTGGAGCCGCCGGAGATCACTGATAGCAACCAGATTGTGGTGATCAGCTCCAGCAAGGTGAGTCAGCAGGCTTGGCAGTCAATACAACAGTTCAGAGATGCGTTATCAGGCCTGCTTGGGGTTTTGTTTTTCACAAAGTCTAGTCAACTCAGCTTTTCACCCTCCATTTAAAATTGAAGTAAATAAACATTGTTATCTTCCAGGATGGCTTGCGCTTCCACAAGACAACTGGTGACTTTGCCAGTCAGAAGCCCTTGGTGGTGGTAGACAAACAATCAACGGATGAGAACTTCAAGGCGGAGACTATCCTTGTGGATGAAAGCCGAGCCTGGCTGCAGTTGGCCAACATTCCCCAGCGGCTTTGTAGCTAAACAGCTCTCTGAAATATATATATAAAAATCTAATATTCTTTTCTATAATGCAGTTATCAACGCCAGTGTTCGGACAATTCGGGTATTTGTGAACCGAGAGAAGCGTTTTCAAAAGGTCTCCAATTTCGGTGGGGCCTTTACTGGAACAGTGTCCTATTTGCTAAAAGAGTTGCCCCAGGAGCTGCAGGATCATGTGTACAGGTATATGAAGAAAACTGATGTGACAAGCATGTAGTAAAATATTATCTCTTGACAGATCCTACTTCCATCCCGAGGGAATTGCATACAACACCCTCCGCATGTCCATAGGTGGCTCTGATTTTGACTTGGAACCTTGGGCCTACAATGAGTGGCCTCGCAACGATCTCCAGCTGAGTAACTTTACCCAACTCGATCCCAGGGATCTGCAGAAAATAGAGCAGCTAAAGCGTTTGAAGATTGTGGCGAACCTAGAACAACTGAAGATCATGGGTGCTGCCTGGAGTGCCCCGCCCTGGATGAAGAGCAACGATCGCTGGACGGGATTTGGCCAGCTAAAGGCAGAGTACTACCAAACCTGGGCGCTCTACCACCTCAAGTGAGACATTAGTCGATGCACTGCCTTATAAATGAGACATTTTCTTGTTGTAATCTTGTTGCAGATTTCTCGAACTCATGCAGGCTAAAAATATGCCGATCTGGGCCATATCCACGGGCAATGAGCCGCTAAACGGCGTCATAGGCTTCTTCTTTGTGCACTTCATGAGCATGGGCTGGACGCCCTGGCAGCAGGTACGAGCCATTAGCCACTAGCTTTTGCTATTGGCCATCGATCACGATTCCGGCTATTAAGCATCTCGACCTATTTTCGGTCAGGCTATTTGGCTGAGCGACAATCTGGGTCCGACCATCAGGAGGAGCTCCTCGCACAGCAAGGTGCTCATCTTTGGCAACGATGACCAGCGGTACACGTATCCCTCGTGGTTCCGAAAGGTGAGAGGGGTTTGTGATTGATATTATACATTAATAGCCAACCAATATATTTCCCAGATGCGCTCCTCCCGTAACGACTCGCTGTCCTACCTGGACGGCCTGGCTGTGCACTGGTATTGGGATGAACTGGTTGGCCCCCAACTCATTGACCAGGCTCACTCGGAGATGCCCGAGAAGCTGCTGCTAAACACAGAGTCCTGCATCGGGGACAAGCCCTGGCAGACCCACGGACCGGAGCTGGGCAGCTGGCAGCGGGGAGAGAGCTACATGCGGGCCTACACCCAGGACATGAGGCATCACTTCAACGGCTGGCTGGACTGGAACCTGGTGCTGGACGAGCGCGGTGGTCCCAACTATGTGAACAACTTTGTGGATGCGCCGGTCATTGTGAATGCGACCAGTCGCCGGGAGATATACAAGCAGCCGATCTTCTATGCCATCGGCCACTTTTCCAAGTTCCTGCCCGAGGAATCGGTGCGCATTGAGGCGAGGATCGAGAATGAAAGCAATCCCTTTACCCAGCTGAGCGTGGTGGGCTTCCAGCGTCCGGATGGCAGTGTGGCTGTTATTTTCTACAATGGGTAGGTGTTGCTAGTTTCATTATTTTCAAGTTATTTTTCTGGGAGAGAATCTATTTCGAGTGCCGCCTAAGTGCATCAATTTAATTGCCAACAACTCTGGGATTCTCTTGTATGAATGTCCCTAATGGGTGTCCTACCCTCCGTGTCTCCTTGCAGCCAAAACCTGCCGGTGGACGTGGCCCTCAATGATAGCCAGCGTGGAGTGATCGGCCTTCGTCTGCCGCCGCGCTCCTGGCACACGGTGCTCTACAAGTGAGGAGCGGGTTCCCCATCCTGTTCCCTGTTCCCCTTCCCGGAAGCCAAGTAGTACGAGTAGTAATTTTAATTTAAAGGAGAGTAAAGCAGGAGTCCAGCTGCCTTTGTCGCTGCCCAGAGGACCAATTGAGGCTCAAGTGACACGGCGGCGACGCAGCGGAAGCCCATAAATTGTACCCTCAACAGGATACTCGCAGGATAAGGATGTAACGCCAGAGTTGCATGCCTACGGAAATTTGTTTAAGCCGCTCAATTTGCCGGAACGCGTCTGTTTACAATGAAATTTCATTTGCCGTTTAGTGCCGGCTCCTCCTTTATTTCATTTTATATTTTTTTCGGGGGAGGCGGGCAACACGGCAAAGTACAAACGACGGAGCACATCTCGGATCAAGTTGAGTGACAACTGCCAGTCGAGCGGCAACGACGGCCAACCGAAAAAATACATCTCTGTGCACAGCTCTTGGGGATTCGTCTATTTGTTCAATATGCTCTATAAATATGAATGTCAATTGAGCGCCAAGCAAATGCATTTTCCCGCTTTTCCCCGCCCTGGCCGCCTTCCCGCTTTCCCCTTGGTACTTGGTACGCACAAAATGGGGCGTTTTATGTAAGTCTATAAATTAAAACATGAAACGTTTATAAACCCATATGACGACTGGTGGTTGTGGCAGCGTCAACTGCGGTGATGCGCTTCCCTTTTTGTTTTAAGATAAATTAAGAATATTATGCATATAAATATGCGCATTACTCTGAGGAAGAGGTCTGCTGATGCGAATCTGCCTAAGGGGCAATATTTGGGAAATAATATTTTATTCATTGATCCTTTAGTAAAATAATGTAAGTAAGAGTTAACTGCTAGAAAGAATTGTATACGATTTTAAAGTGGGCTTCCGTTTTTGTTTATAATATCTACAACATGAAATAATAAATATTTTGCCGATTCAAAATGCGATTTTATATTGATCTTATTTTTGATGGATTTCTGAATGTTTTTCCAACTTTTTTTGTAATCAAATCTGATCACAGACAGCAAGAAGGATGATTAGTTCTTCAGTTTAACAGAAATACATTGCTAAGTAGATACACTTTTTGTTAATATAATATAATAATTTGTAATATAAAGTAACAACTAATTTACTTAAAAAACAGCTGTATACAATTTAGAATTCCTTCCTTTTATGAGAAGTGCCTTGAAGGGTCACCTGTCCCCCTAACAGACTATCTGCCTTCTTAACTAACCTAGCCTAAGCCATCATTTTAATTGAATTTTGCACTTTAAAATGTATATAATATATTTGGCGCATTTTAAGAAGAATACATTGAAATAAATTAAAATTTTCTCATTGAGATATTCATAAATAAAAACAAAAGGCAGCCGGGTAGCAAACATATGCATTCCCCGGGTTAGCGAGCATATCTCAAGTGCTTACAGCGAAACACACTTATCAGCAATGAGCGTGTCAATTACATGCCCCTGCCCCTGGCTCAGCACTTACCCTTTTCCTCAATTTTTCCTCAAGAAAGTGCCAACATCGGGCAATGTGTTGAGTGCGCTGGTGCAGTGTTAATGAGGCTCATTATTAATATGGCAGCGATATGTTTGTGTCAAGAGCAATGGGGGCTGCAAAGGGAATTTACACGCGCTGCCCTGTCAGCAGCGAGATCAAAGCAGGCAGCCTCCAGAGGAGACAGAGGACTCCTCCATGGCCATAATGTGTTATGAGTTATTGGAGGAGGGCGGAGGAACGAGAAGGAGGGAGAACTCGGAGCACACTGATCCGCTTCCTGGCATCCAAGATCGCCAGCTTGTCAGCAGCTGACAGCGCCATGTCACAGCAATTTGCCCGTAGGTGTTCCACGTCAGCCCGAACACCTACCCGGGGATGTCGGTGTAATGCCCGGTGACAGGCACTCACTCCGCCACTCAAATTGAATGCTCGCAGCGCAAACTGGATACTATTTAGCGTTTAGATTTATTTCGGGCATTAAACGGAGATCGCATTTCAAGAGCGGAGGAATCACACTGGGAGAAATATGAATAACTATGACTATGAACTTTAAGAAAAAGGCAGACATGATCTCATAGCATGCAGTTTTCTTCGTTTTTCCAGTAGTTCTTCATTTAAGGATTTATGTTGTGATTTCTCCAAGTGCCTGCATTTTCCAAATGTCAACGAGAAGGGCACTTAAGAGACTTGTGCAGCCGGGCGCCGGATGTGCGCTATTATTCCATCATACAAGGCCTAGGGCCCTCTCTCCTCTAACCAAATCCCAAATCCCATTCCCAGGAGCTGGAGAAAAGTGCAAGTTACAAATGCGTGTAGATAGTAGATACAGGGGCCCATGAAGCGATTGTATTTTCCCCAATTCGATTCGCCTGGCCGCGATAAGATTAGATTATGGCATCGTGGGGGAAATAGGCAAATTGGCCAGTTGTGGGTATCATAGCCCACATATTCGTGGCCCAAATGCTGTCAAACACCGCATAGCAGCCACCAAAATGCGACGTCCGCTCTCGCCGACCCTGGCCAAGCTGGCCGAGAAGGAGGTGAATGAGACCCCAGACCGGATTCAGCAGGACATCATCATCCTGAGAGTGTGGATTCGCCAGCAGCAGCATTTGCGTGCCCGCACGGATGTTGACTTCTTGATTGCCTTCCTCCGGCGCTGCCGGTATAGTCTCGAGGAGACCAAGCGCCGGATTGATCGCTACTTTACCCACTACAATTTGTTTCCGGAGATCATGAATAATCGTTGTGTGACACAGCGACTGCTGGACATCAATCGCCTGGGGTGAGTTTGAGTTAAATCCTTTTTTGTATAGTTATTCGCATTCGCTTTCCATTGCCTTTGCAGGGTCTGCCTGTATCCGGACATGCCCAAGGGCGACAGTCGCACTGCCATACTCATCGCCCGCTTTGGCCACTTCGATCCCAACCTGTACATGCTGCGCGAGATCTATCACTTCTCCTCGATGGCCATGGAGGTGATAGCCCTGGAGAACGACTATGCCTCGCTGGCCGGAATCTGTGAAATCATTGATTTGGAAGGCGTCAACTCGGATAAGATGCGGCGCTTCGACAGGGTGCTATTCCGCAAGTGGTGGAACTGGCTGTACAACTGCAGTCCCCTGAAGGTGAAGGAATTGTACATAATCAACATGCCCAAGGATATACAGGGCACCGTCATGTTTCTCTACAATGTGCTCAGCATGCAGGTCAACTATCCGGTGGGTATAGCATTTAATTAAATATTAAAGAGAGATAGTAAAGCTGTTTCTTAGATTCGCGTCTTAAAAAACAGCGAGGAGCTCATCGAGCACATTGGCAAGGACTCGCTGCCGGAGGAGTACGGCGGCACCAATGGCCACATGGGCGAGTGCATGGCCTACATGGAGGACCTGCTGAACAGCTACCGCGGCTACTTCGAGCAGGACTGCAACTATGGCACCATCGAGGAGCTGCGTCACGGAGAGATCGCCACATACGAGGCAGAGTTCGGGGCCAGCGGATCCTTTCGCCGCCTGAACTGGGACTAACACCAACACGGAAGCAGGAAATCTGCTGCTCTCGGATAGCTATAGCCTCATAAACATTCCAAGCTCTGCTGTATAGTCGATCAATTAAAGATAACACTTATCGTCTATCTATGCACTCGTGTATCTCTGTCCATATCCACGGGCCCTCGGGCTTCGTGATTCGGGTTGCCGTTCCAGCTAGTTTACACGGTGTTGTTGCTGCTGCTGCTCCGATTAGATAGCGTCACCGCCATCGTCACCACACCCCAGCAAATCCATCGCCGATACCTCGACTTCGCGGGTGCGTCAGTAGCGGCGGCATTCAGTTGGCATTAGAACGAGCGCCGGAATGGCGACCACACTGAGACCTCTCGACCCCAAGCTGGCCGCTCTGGCCAAGAGCGAGTGCAACGAGGAGCCCGCTCAGCGGGCGCAGATTGTGGCCACCATTCAGACGTGGATTAGCAAGTCGCCGCACCTCAAGGCGCCCACCGACGAGCAGCTGATCCTGGCCTTCCTGCGGCGCTGTCGCTTCAGCCAGGAGGAGACCAAGCGGCGCTTTGACAACTATTACTCCTTGAAGGCTGTGTTCCCGGAGGTGCTGGGCTCGCGGCAGGTGGACGAGGCCTTGCTGGCCCAGCTCCAGAGAGGGTGTGTTGCTAATCAGTCTATAAAAAGTATCCAACACCAATTAAGTTGTGCATTTCCTATAAAATGTGAAAAAAGTTTAAATAATTACCTTATGTTATGTTAATGAGAACATAACTTTTAGTTATCAATTCAAGTTCACATTCCTAATCAGCAATGTCAAAAAGTTAACCAATTTACTCAACAAACTTATCATAGTTATGATTTAAAAATAATTTATTAACTCACTATCTATGGAGAATTAACTGCTAAAGGTTTCGTAAATTTCGTGTTGGTGTTTAACAAAAGGGAAATCATGGTACAAATGAATTATGCTTGCGACAAATTATGAAATCATTTAAAAAATAACAACATTATCTGTTACTTTTATTTAAAAGAATAGCCCTAAAATCAACTCCTAATATCTTTTTTCTTCCCCAGAATTCATGTGATACCCACACGCCCAGTGAGTCCCGAAGGACCGCGGGTCATCATCTCCCAGTTTCGGAATATTGATCCCAAGAAATCGAGTCCCCGTGAGGCCTTCAAACTGATCTTCATCCTGCTGGAACTCCTGGTCCTGGAGTGTGATAATGCCTCGATCTCAGGGCTGGTCTGGGTGGTGGATTGCCGGGATGTGACCATGGAGCAAATGATGCAATACGATCCCTTTTTGCTAAAGAAGTCCTTCGCCTTGGTGGAGCAGTGTCTGCCCCTGCGATTCGCGGAGATTCACATGATAAACATAAGGAAAGAGGGACTGGCCATCTTTAATTTTGTGACCAAGTTTCTGCCATCCAAACTGCCATTTAAGGTGAGTTGCTGGCTGAAAGCCTTAAGTAATTTAAACTTATAAAGAATATCCTTTAAAATTGAGTAGATTTTTGTTTCCTACTTTTAGTCATATTTATTACCTTTAAAAACCCAAAACAATCATAACTCTTAAGGAAACTCAAACAAAAATGTTATCAACAGTTGTTTAATATGTTTTTTATTATTTATATGTGTTTGCTTTGATATATATTTTTTATTTCCGCCATTTATTATCGTATAAAGTTTCTAAAAATAATATTTAATAAATCCTTGCCTTACTTTACAGTTCATGGTGCACAAAAAGTCCGAGGACCTGTACCAACACCTGCCCCGCGATGCCATGACCATCGAGTACGGTGGCACCAATGGCTACCAGGCCGAGTCCGTGGACTATTGGCGCCAGAAGCTGCTGGAGAAGAAGGAGTATCTGGCCAAGGATGCCCAGTATGGAACCAACGAGAAGCTACGCGTGGGACTGGCCAGTGCCTGGGCCAACGGAGAGCTGGACGGGATGAGCGGTTCCTTCCGCAAGCTGGAACTCGACTAAAAGACTTCCTTTGTGTGTGGTGTATTTTGTTTACTTTTTAATTAAGTGCTAAAGCTATACAAATAATTTAAGGCCTACTGGTGGTCACTGGGTATCTCGTGTATCCTCTTAAAAATATCTTTACAATTGCCTAAATGGGAGGTGCTTAATGCTAAGTGCTGCACTTCCGCTTGAAGTTCGAATGCAGAGATGTGGCTGCTCCTGTGGCTACCGTCGAGGGCGGCGTCTTGGAATCTGCAGGAGTGGGCGTGGCCTTGCTTTGAATGGGACTCGTTGTGCTCTTATTAATGCTTTGGACAATGAGATTTAAACAGTCCAAGCTGGAGCCATTGGCATTGCCCTCAAAGTCTGTGTTGGAGAAGGAATATATGTAAATAATTAAATATAATTAGTTATATTATCAGGTGATATCCCTTACCTGTGAACTGCCCGTACTTCTCCATATGCTTGTTGTAGAAACTGAGTTTATCTTCCAGATAAGCGCCGGCATACGAGCTCTGCAAACACACAGGAGAAATCAACTTTTAGTTTGGCCTCCAATGGAATTGGGGAAGCGATAAATTACAGAAATGTGTCGCCGGCGAAATGACAACGTCAAACTGCCGAGTTGGCTCTCTCTCTCTCCGGGGCCTGGCTGTCAAGTTGGCCAACGAAATGCCATATGAAATGCAGTCTAATGACGAGATTAGGCCAAAATTTATGTCAGCCACCGCAGTAAGGATTCCGCTGCAGGCCAATTAAAATGCATTGAACCAATGCGAAAAGTGCATTGTCTGGCGGACTCGTTCGTGTGCCCCATTGTGTGTGGATGGATGCTGCTGCTTATTAGCAATTAAATTAATTTGAGGCAATATTTTTCGCTGCGCATACGCAGACGACAGGGCATCCGGAGATGCGCCCGTTGGGATTTCATTAGAAAAATTCGCAAAGCAAATTATAATTGCCCCTTCTGGGTGGTGGTGGTGATGGGTTTCCTTGCCGACATTGCGTCTGCAAGGATCGCAAAAAGCGGGGCATCCCAAAGTGTTTGTGTTTATATTTAGCGGACAACAAAGTCTCCGAGCAGAACAACAGAATTCAACCCAAACCGAACACAGAAACAGCGACAGAAACAGAGCAACTCACACTGCACTTTTATAAAGCGATTTATCATTTTCCAAGCGTTTAGTGACAGCCTGCGCTCGATATGCGACAGTTCAGGCAGGTACACTGGGAAAAATACTAGGGAAATGTCTGGTAAAATTCTACAATTTTATTTCTGTGAGTTAGGCCTATTTTTGGGATACTGATTTTTTAATTTGGAACTATTTTTGATCAACAGAATGTATTGATTACAATTTAATGGTTTTAAAATGAAGTAAAGAATTAAGTGCATTCAAAAATAAAATGGTTTATAACGACATTAATAAGTTTATTATGTTATTTATCATTTTCTTAAATATGTATGTCCTTTAAAACTAAAATAAAATATGAATAGTCTAAGTATGCCTTTTATAAATTCAAAATATTGAAATTAGCTTGATTTTTCAACCCATTTTCTCAGTGCACCAATGTGTATGTATGTCTATATGAGAATTTCGGTGTATTTATTTTTTCTCCCCGAACAGCTCTCACTTCTTGGGGGCATATATCATGCGCTTGTATCTGAATGAAATGCCACTTATCACTTGGGCATTCCGCTTCTGGGGGTTGCGTAAAGATCTTAAGCCGCTTTTTGGCGCGATCCTCTTAGAAGTTCTCCACCGATCCGCGTTTGCTTGTAACGGATATGCGGCATTATGCGATTTGTTAACCACAACATCGGAAAACATGAGGTTTTCACCATGAAATATGCTTTTCATATGCTAAAAACTCCAGTGGAAATATTACTGGTAACAGAATTCAAATGTACAACAAGTGTTGGCTAAGAAAAGTATTTAAATTTTGGCAGATTAAAATTAGAATAAATATATCTAAATACTATAACAATATGTAATTGAAACCATAATAAAATATAGTAAAAATAACATTAATTAGTTACTCATTCAGAGTGCATTTCCTAAAAACCCCCCTTAAAATTTCATTATCAAGTTGATTCCCTTAGGAAAACCCATAATAATTCAGCATGTGAGCAAAAATTAAAATTTCTCGTGTTGTTTACCCGTTTCGCATATGCCTTGAATTCCAGTGAAATATTTTTGGCTATCTAACACTGTGATTGAGCTGCAAAGTCGACCAGAGATAAGGTACTCTACGCCAAGCATATCTATGTTCGCGTGTTGCACCTAATAAACTTCATTGGGGGGAAGCCTATCAAGGCCTGAGTCACGTACAGGTACATTTATCAATGGGTGGTGGGTACAAACACCGCCCACATCTCGCCGTGAGTCATTTGCACCGAGAACTTCTCTATCTAGGCGACACTCAAATGATTATTGTTAACAATTACGTAGAAAGTCGGCTGATAGACGGCTTGGCATTTGATTTCTGGACATCTGGCCCTGAAGTGCTTGAATTTTATGAGTAGCGATAAGTAAATTCATAAAAACAGGGCAATTTAAGAGGTAATCTACTGATTAAATTTATAAAGTGGCAATATTTTAATCCAGGTACTTCAAAGTGCATTCGTTTATTGTTTTAAATACCACATTTCTTAGAGAAGAATTGCTGATTAAAAGGATTTAATTTTAACTGCCTTTTTCGATGTGAATATATATATAAAAGTGAAAGCAAAGCTATATTTTTACTATTTCATTATCTTATCAAGAGATTTTTACAACTATGTTCAAGTGAATTTTAATTTAATTTCGAGAGATATTTTACCTACAAGATACTCCATATTAAAGAGCTGTTCTAAAGGGAATCTCCTGCTTAAATCTGTGTTAACTTATAAAGGGGTCTTTAGAACAAGTAAAATATATAATTTAAATTCTACAGATATTTACCTAAAAGATACTTTAAATTAAAGAGTTTGCTCTAAAGGGAATAGTAAGATGTTTACCCACAAGATACTCCACATTAAAGAGTTGTTGTAAAGACTGCTTAAACCTGTTGTCTTTTATAAACGGATTTTTACAAGTAAAATATAATTTAAATTCTACAGATATTTACCCACAAGATACTGCACATTAAAGAGTATTTCTAAAAGGGAATCGTAAGATATTTACCCACAAGATACTGCACATTAAAGAGCTGTTCTCAAGGAAATCTCCTGCTTGAATCTGTGAAGCGACGATATCAACGGCACAGGTTTATAAATACACACAAGCTCCAATGAATGGATATGGATGAGATGGATGGATTCCCGGGGTCTGAGATGCATTTGAATGTCTGCACGTTTGGCGGGATGCCAGTTTTTAATCAAACTATGGCTGCACATTAATATCTGCCAATGGGGGGCGCAGTCAACTGCTGGCGGCATACAAATATGCAAAGTTTTATGGTAAATTAACAAATTTGTACATTAAAAATGTGAAAAACTTGAACAAACTGCATGGAAATCACTCAACCCGAAAGGAAAAACGGGGGGCGTGAGATCTGGGAGATCTCTCCTGAAGATGGCAAAAATGTTTGCATAATTGTTGACAATTTGTTGGCCTGTCAGGCCCACCTCCAGCTTCTCCTACTTTTCCACAAAGTCTTGCCACACCTTTCTTTCGAGGAAAGAAAAACACCCCGGGATCTTGTCATGTTTTTCCTGTGCAATTTGTCAACTGACACATTTCTTTGTGTGTTTCCCAGCGACATATTATGAAACAGAGAACCGATCGCTGTGCCCGGAACATGGAGGAAAACTCCAAACGAAGGCAAACGAATTTGTTGTAATTAATTTACAACACGATTTCCATTTTCATTTATAGTCCATTCGGGGCTGCTGTGTGGGGCTTATAAAAAGAAAATTTATTTATTGCATTTCCCTAAATGCAGACGACGACCCTTTCCCTGCCGCCGTAAATTCTCCGGCGATTTGTCCTCTTGCTTTTTTTTTGGGGAAAACTTTCTTTTCCGTTTTCCGTCCCCTTAGAAACATAATTCATAAATTCAGGAGAGAGAAGCCAGCTAGCTGGTTGCCTGCCTGGGGAGCTTATTAAGTCGCACGTCAGCGAGGGCATAAATTTTGGTCAGCAGATACAACAGAAGATATCCATCCGAATATATCGGATGCGACTCTTTTCGGGCCGTGTACCAGAGTATATTCTATTTTCATGTTGTTCGCCAAGCGGCAGAAACAGATCTCAGACCCTGAGATTTTGATGAATGTGCGCGTCGCCAAAGAAAAATGTACGAAAGCGTTGCCCATGCATGAGAATTTTACGAGAAAATAATTGCGGAACGTATTTCTGCGCTTAATATTAATTGGCGTTCAGTGTTCAGTGTTGTTCGCCGGATAAAAACTTACCAGATAATCGGACTGGCATCCCTTGCCGCTCAAACTGGGCGCCAGGCTGTCGCCGTCGCGGTTCGGCGTGGATTCCTGAAATCCCCCAGATAAATTCAAGGATTAACCAATGGTTAAATTCGATGAGAGATGATCCCATACCTGTAAGAGATCCTCCAGGCTCTCGATGTACTCGATGGCATTGCGCAAGATCTCGACCTTGGGCAGCCGCTGGTTGGGATTGGACGATGTGCGTCGCTTGAGGATCTCAAAGGCCTCGTTAACCTAAAATGTGGAAAGAATGAAACGTATAATCAATTAATGGCCGTCGTTGAAATCATGGAAATCCATTAGGCGGATCATAAAAACACACATGCACACGCACACACAGGCAGGCGTGTTGTTCTCCTCCGTTAAGAGGCTCTTTAATAAAACATATTTTAAATTAAATAGAGCATAAAATGTTCAACAATTAAACGTCTGTCGCTTTATGACAGCCACCAGTGTCACACAGTTCCCGTTCCCCGTTCCCGTTCCCCCTTTCTCCGGATCGGATCCCCTATCCATCCTGCCTCCGTTAATGTCTCCATGTGGAGCTATAAATACGTGCGGTTCGTCCAAACTTTTACGATTGTCGAACTCATAAATGCCGCTGTTTAACTCTTGGTCTTGGCAAATCTTTATGTTTTACGCCTGCTGGGTGGCTTCCCTTTCCCTTTCCCTTTCCCTTTCCCTTTCCCTGTCGCCATCAATGCCTCTTATTGCCCTGCGGATCGCAAGTGGCGATGTGTTAATTTGTGGGGAGCTGACGCTGCTGAAGCGATGACATTGCAACTAAGTTGCAGTCCTTAATCGTAGGGGGGGATTTTAAAGACTACAGTGATCTATTTTTAATTTTTTGCAAAATAATCCTGAACAAGGAACAAATTGCCCTATAGATTAATAAAAACAGGAACAGGTTTATTTTGAATTGACCAACTAAAGGACTGTTTTTCACTAGATGTTTATAAAATAATAAATGCCAGACTTGTGTTAAAAAATATGATCCAGGATCTGGCACTTACTGTTCCCTTAACATTACAAATTCTCGATTAAGCAAACTTAAATTAAGTTCATTGGAAACTACAACTACATAAAAATTGCTTGA
>JAEIIH010027217.1:0-19301 GCA_018904745.1 Drosophila orosa
ATAGGGTCGGAAATGACTCCTTCACTGCGTTGCAAACTTCTGACTGAAATTATAATACCCCGCAAGGGTATAAAGGGAAAGCAGGTCAATCTTACAATTTGTAATATTCTGGTTTTTTTGACCTAACCAAATATATGTTAAGCCTCTTTGGCTTAGTTATGATCGATTTCAAATGTAGTTCCCCTGACCAATTGCAAACAGCAAGGGTATACATTGTATACTATACAACCCTTGGCTTCCCTTCTTTCCTTTCTGGTTTTTCTATATCATAAATATTTTCAGATTAACTTTAAATAGTCATTAACCTAGTCAATGAAATCTATTATATCTATTATATCTATATCTATTATTATAGGACCAAAGGCCTTCGGTTGCACAGAAAACTACCAGAAGAATGAGTTTTGAAATTAAAACTGCTTTAAAGATAAAACCAAAAAGTGTAAATGTTCCATAAACCATAATCTATACTTTATTTTAAACCGTACAGCAGCTTCTTCATCTACTTAAACGAATCCTTTTAATATTCATAATTTTATTTTACTACGAGTAACATGGAATATTCGATTAAATACATACATATATACAATACATATCACTTGTAAACTTGGCTTAATCATAGCTCTAATATCTTTAGTAAGTGCTCACACATCGGCTCTTAGACTGCGCTACATAAATAGGTTGTGCCGCTGCTGGGTTTCCGCCTCGATGATAAGGACGAGGATCAAATGACAGACAATGATTATAACGCACATCATGAGGAAAACGTAGAGAATTACGAATTGCTGGCTATTGCTGACGACTAATGCCAACTATTTGTTCTGCTCGGAGTCGGATGAAATGTTCGAGGCGATGGGGGGAGTTGACCTGCCGTCGTACTGCTGCTGATTCACCAGACGCTGGCGCTCCAAGTACATGGAGACCTTGATGTTGCGCACCTGATGGTTGTCGATGAGCTTCAACAAGGCGATGACGCCGATGCCAACGGAAATAGCGAACGATCCCCAGGCACCAAACTAAAAGTAACAAAGGTAAACATTCAAAAGGAGTTAAAAGGAGGAACTGCTGCATTGGCTCACCTGAGTGGTGCCCATTTCGATGTAGAAGCCAGAAGTGTTAATCTTCTCGGTGTCGCCGCGGATAATGTTCTGGCCGGCTGAAATCGCGCAGGAAGGGAATCGCTCGGTCATGCCGTCGCACCAAACGATGAAGCCCAGCGTGATGAAAATGGCCGACAGAATGGACATGGCCAGCATCCAGATGCCCAAGACCACATCAATGAACAGAGCTATAAACGAGGCTTCCTCCTTCATTCGGGCATATCTAAACCACGGAGATTAGATTAGATTTGGCGCAGTCAAAGCGCAGTCCCGAAGGAACAAAGCCTCACAGGTACATACCGATATATCTGCACCACCGAGATGATGAGCAGAAAGACTCCCGTGATCAGTGGGAAATTGCAGAAGCCAGTCGAGGCCCACTGGACGTCGAACATGCCGTCCTCCTCTCGCCATTTCCCAGTCGTGAAGAGGAGACAGTGTCCGCTGCGGGAATAGAAAAGGTTTATTAATTCACAGGGGACCAAAACTGCGCACTTCCTTCCTACCAGAATTGGTCGAGGTTGATGAACAGCGGCACCACGATGCACAGCGACAGGATGAACAGGATGACATGACCAGCGATCTGGCTAAGCTGCAGCACGTTGGCCAAAGCCATTTTGCGTTTTCACCCAAAAATAATAATAAAACAATTCCAGGGGAAAACAGCAATCTTCTTCTTCGGTTGTTGCGCCTATCGATAAGAAGTGTTGGAAAATGTGCCAGCTGAATCGATAGACTCCTGGCTGTGGAACCCCCATCTCTAGTTTGCCCTGAACTCGTAAAAAAGTGTAAAATTTGTTTACATTAAAAAAAGGTAAATTAGAGTACTTAAAAGGCACCTGACGTGCCCGAATATCCCTATATAGGCCACCCAAAACGAAGAACCGCGTGCATGCTTGAGGGCGTGGGCCTTGGTCAGCGCGGGGGTGGGGGAACTGGCAATGCGAACAAAGAGCAATTAAAGCGATAGGGGGCAGTGAGACAGGGACAGCGAGAACTGCAGTGCTCGCCTGCTTTCTTTTCTCCTCCGTCTCTCTTCGCCACTCTCTCCCCCACATTCCGCATTCCGCTAGAGGCAGCTAGAGGCTGTTGTGAAACGAAAGGTGAAGATCGTTGGGGCGCAGTGGAGACCCCGTGAAAAAAGGCACTCTCCCCAATCTCTCCATTCCCTTGTTCGCAGACGCAGCAGCAGAAGCAGCGGCGGCAGCGGACCAGCGGACAGCAGTTCGATGAAGTGCTTATGAGCTCTAGCTAAGCAGCAGGACGGCAGCCAAGGAACACGGAGACGCGACGAGGTCGAGGCCTGGAACTGGAACTGAACTGGATCAGGAGGTGCAAGGTGCTAAGTGCAGGCTTCACAGCGAAGACAACGGACACTGGAGGGCAGCAGGTGACCTAGTTTTGCCCAGCAGACGGTAAGCGATCGCACATACTGGCCACTGGCCGTACTCACACACCTCCGATACCCTTCCAGGACGATCCCACACTTGGATTAGAGGACACGCTTGGCTGGCGTTTCTGTGCAACTCCTTCCTGGGGCTGTTCTGTTGTGTTAATAGTGAACTTGGAGCATCAACGTGCACTGCCATTAGCTGTAACCTTAATATACACTCATCGTAGCCATCGTAGCCGTAGCCTACCTAACGTAATTAGCGTACTTGACTTAACGAGCAGCATGTCCAACTCCCACTACAACAACTACCAGCAGCAGCAGCCGCACTCCAGCAACGGGGACAACGGGGAGTACCAGCACCAGCAGATGGTGCACCAGCCGCAGCGGGGGTTCTCCAACGGCCACGGCGGCGGCATGAAGAGCGTGGCGGTGCCGGATATGTGCCTCTTCTGCTTTGAGGTGCTCGACTGCGAGCTGAACAACGTGGACGGGCCGGCGATGCCGATGTTCAGCAACGACGCCTATCCGCTGTTTGTCACCTGGAAGATTGGGCGCGACAAGCGGTTGCGCGGCTGCATTGGCACCTTTAGCGCCATGGAGCTGCACCACGGTCTACGCGAATACGCCCTGACCAGCGCCTTTAAGGACTCGCGCTTCGCCCCCATATCGCGCGACGAGCTGCCAAGGCTCACGGTCTCGGTGTCCATTCTGCAGAACTTTGAGGAGGCGCAGGGTCACTTGGACTGGCAGCTCGGTGTGCATGGCATCCGCATAGAGTTCCTTACGGAGCGAGGCTGCAAGCGAACGGCCACGTACCTGCCGCAGGTGGCCACCGAACAGGGCTGGGATCAGCTGCAGACCATCGATTCGCTGCTGCGCAAGGGCGGCTATCGGGCGGCGATCACCCAGGATATGCGAAAGTCCATCAAGTTGACGCGCTACCGTTCGCAGGAAATCCAGATGCACTACAAGGAGTACCGGGAGCATCAGGAGCGGCGCGCCCAGTTCGGGAAGGTGCAGTGCTAACAATTGGACAGGCCGGCGGCGAGGCGATGATCCTGGCTGAGGGCAGGCCTGCTGGCCGTCGTCCTCCTGCTGCTGCTAGCCTGTGAGTTCGTCCCAGCTTGGCGGCCGTTCGCTTAAGCCGAGGTCTGAGATCCGAGAGCTTTCACAGCATCTCCTCCTTCTGCTGATTCATCTTCTTTGACGCGTTGGGCGTACGTGAATTGATCGCCTTTTAATTACGTTTATGTAACATTTTAATGCTTAACCTACTTAAGCGGCAGCGAATCCGTAAGCGACTCTCAACGGATTGTGACTGCCTTCCGACGAAGCGCCTTGCTGGTTTTTTCTTTTAAATCAAACACAGACACAAACACAAACTAAACAAAGCAAGCATAAAGTATATATATATATATAGGGTTATATATTACCGAATCCATATACAATACAAAACGCAGCAGATATGCAATTCAAGTAATACGTTCAGCAATTATATATATTAATAGATTTAACAACTAAACCAATTACATTACTAATTCTAATTATATTCGCATTAAATAAAGGCCGACCCCTTCCGAGTCGCAAAAGACAATGCAAAATGTGGTTGTTGTCACTTCCTTCCTCTCGGGGATCGCGGAAGCGAAATGCCATCTCAATGGAGGACATGATAATGTGTGTAAATAGTTTATTGTTCCATTATGTTGTGCGCTGTTACATGGGCCTGTTTGTACTTCTAAATCTAGTCGATAATATCGATATATGTTAGTGTTAGTGTTATTTGGGGCTTTACGTACGCTGTGATGTCTGCCTCTTGAATATGCATATATTTAGGTAGCTAAAAAATAAAGCTGCGCTACGCAGCAAGGCTAATCGAGTGATCCAAACAACTAAGCTAGTAACAGGGCAAGTTAATCTATGGCTAAAGCGGAGAGCAAGCGCTCAATAACTATAATTACTGGCATATATTCAATATATATATAGAGTCGATAGATCGCATTGACTGCAATAAAGTATGTGTCCATTAGGCAAGCTAAGCGCTCAAGCCGAGCTAATTATTGTTTCATATGTATGTATGTACCAAGCAGCGCAACTAAAATCGCTACCGTCGCATACAACTTCAATTTTAATGGCAGTTACAAGCAGCAAATGCCTGAGCAGCAAATCATAGATCTTTCAGTTACCTAAACAATCAATTTACGTATATTCCGTCGTTCCAACCCCATCGATCCACAGTCCGCGTCTCAGTGCTTGCACAGAAACTGCTCCAAACACTGGCACTAGGTGGTCGACAAGGCATTCCACTCGAAGCGCGGATTCTTCGAGTGCGTCACCGGCAAGCACTCGGGCTCCACCAGCTTCCAGACGCCATCCACTTGCTCCACTGTGGCCAGGCTGCAGTAAGGGATCTTGTGGATCACCTGACGCAGTTCGTTTGTGCTGCGAGGAGCGCCCCCCGTCAATTGGCGAGAGCATGTGTCCAGTGTGGTCGCATGGGCCACAACCAAAATATTTCCAGCTAAAAGGGAAAACATGAATGAGTGCATCTGTAATGGAACTCGTTACGGGGCCCCACTTACTTGTCTGTTCGAGCAGCTGCTGGATAACGTCATGGTTGCGCTCGTAAAACTGCTCCGTCGACTCCTTGAGGCGGACAGTCAGGTCGGAAGACGGCTGCACCGGCTCGTAGTCCAGATCCACGTTGTACTTGGCCTCGAGCAGCTCGTTCTTGGTCAGCCAATCGGGCACCCCGCTGGGATACCAGGCCATCCACTCGAACAGGCCTGGCTCCACCTTGATCTTGTGCTTGCCCGTCAGCTTGAGTCCCTCCAGGGCACTGGTGCAGGTCTGGATGCAGCGGTACGAGGGTGAACAGTAGACATGGTCGATCTGCACCTGGGCCTCCAGAAGAGCCTGGCCAATGAGATTGGCCTGGTAGACGCCGACATTGGTCAGCGGCGAGTCATTCTGCCAGCCCTCGGGGCTGTTCTTTCGGCGTGGCAGGGCCTTGGGCATGTTCAAATCCTTCCGCATGTAGTTGCCGAACTCATCGAAGCAGTATGGAATCCACGTGCCGAAAGTAAAGTCCACACGCTCGCCATGCCGCATAATGTAGATTTTTCGGTTCTTGGCGTGCGAGGCGTCCATGGAACCCGGCTGGAGCGAGTGATCGGAGTGAACACTGAGCGTGTCGTCTGGACGCGGCGGCTGGGCGGGTGGTGGCTCCACCATAATCTCGTCCACTGGCTGCTTGGATATGGAAGTGGAGCAGGAAGACATATTGGTTGTAATCTCGATCGTGGGCGTGTTTGGGTTGTGCTGATGGGTCAGGTTGTGGCTGTTGAGCAACTGCACGGAGGGCAGTTCCAAGCAGGGCTTCAGTGTCTGTCGTAAATACTTTTCAACACTCTGTTCGGACTCCTCGAAGGACGAGCCCTCAATTATTTCGGGATGAGCTATATCTAAAAGGAAATAAATGTGTGGCATTGAAATAAAATATAACTTGGCTGAACTAAAAATAAGGTATTTAACTAACAATAGATTCGGTTGAGCGCTCGCACATTGAGTAATAACTAAAAACTGATTCAACAACAGCTCAGTTCTAAAGAATAACTGATAGCCTACCCTGGTGCAACTCACGCTGGCGCTCCTCGGGCTCCGTCGATATGCTGCGTCCGTCCACAATGTCCAGATCTTCGGCAGAGGTCAGCGAAGATGCCACGCTCTTCGACAGCTGTACCACTCGATGCAAGGTCCAGGCATCCGATTCGGCAGTGCGTTCGGTGTAGTTGACGGGCAGGTGACCGGTGCTTCCAGTTAGCCAGGAAATACCCTCGGCCCAGCCGTCACTGGAGCTGTCAACCACGTCGCTGTTCAAGTAGATATAGTCGCCGATCCGGAGCTCTAGCTCATCCGTCTCGTGCGGGTTGTGTGGATATACGACCTTCTGAACCTGCAAAGAAAACAATTCGGGATTAGAAATCATCGTCAGATGTGTGTGGCTGCGATGCGCTCTAACTTGTTTGGTGGCGAGCCGCGGATCGCGGGAATAGAGGCGCAGTTCCCAATTGGAGGCGCAGCTGGCGTCTAGTGTTTCCACGAGTGCTTTCAGTGCATTGAACTGTGCCTGCGGGAACTGGTAGGCGAGCGTCAGGTGCAGGCTCTTTACGTGTGGCTCGAGTGAGATGGCTACGGGGGAGTCAGAGTCGGAGATAGAGGCGATTAGTGACAGATCGCAGGTTGGGACAGCCAATTACTGAATGAAAACCGCAAGAGCTGAGGGGCTGCTTATATGCGTTCTTGTGTCTAGGGTGGCCAGAGTGACTCGTTACTTCGATAAGGAATGTAATCATAAAAGTCATAATCGCGAAAAGTAATCTTTAGGTAATGCCCAGCGTCATACTTATCAGAATTAGGATGTTTGGCCTTTGAAGAATGGATATTATTTGGCACTATTTTAATGGTTAATATTTACCATTATTTAAGTTGCTATTTATAAAGTTTAACATCCAATTTTAAGAGTTTAAAGAAAGTAACAAAAGACCAATTAAATCGAACCACCTTAGTGTACAAAGCTCTTACTGTGAAAAACAATAAACTACAATTAGCAGCGTCACGACGAGTTTCGTCAAAATTAGTAAATTATCTACTAAAGCGAGTGAGTGTGGGGCATGCATTGAGTGATAAGAGGGTGCTGGGGTGAGTTTCTATTGAATGGGCCAGCAGATAAGCAGATAAGGCCCATTTTATGCATTCTAATGGTTCTAGGCTATTGGCTTACATCGACTGCTGCGTGGAATGCAGCGAGTGCCCGAGGAGACAGCTCCGCACCACGGGAAGCAGGCCACAATGGCGTCCAACTGCTCGTAGGTGTCGCTTATGACTGTGCAGCGTTCCAAATCCGGGGATTAGTGGGTAGCAGGTATCAGGTAGCAGGAAGAGAGTAGAATTTAACATAACCGTAAGCCACTCCGAAACTTGGGAAAGCCGTTAACCGAATCAAACAGAAACGTGTGAAAGGTAAACCAAAAAAAAAACCCAAAGAGTGTGTGCAACCAACAGAGGGGGCATACTTGAGTTGGACACCTCCTTGACGTACTGCAGGGCCAGTCGCTTCAGGTAATTGGCGTCCTCTTCGGACACAAAGAAGCCCATAAAGTTCTGGCTCATGTACGGCTCCAGCTTGAGCGGACGATCCAGCAGAGCGCCAGTCATGTCCACCACCTGCTTGAGGGCCTTCGACAACTGCAGCGAGCACTCATCCGGAGCCTGTAAAAAGATTGGAGGGAGTTAATTCTGGTTCAGAGTATCCTCCCAAACCAATAACCTTAAAAAACGAGACCAGCGTTATGTGGGGTACGTAGTTGTGGGCTCCGTTCCAGCCGCACATTTGGCGCGACTTGGCCCAGAACTCCTCCAGCTGCTGCAGAAACGGGCCCGTGGGGCAGGCGTAAATAATGTACTCCCTGGGGGCGCACTCGTCCAGCGTGGCATCGTTGACATGGGCCAGTAGCCAGTCGGAGGCAATCTGAACGCCTCGATTGCCCGTCGAAGCCAAAGCTTTCTCCCTGCGGGCGTTACAAAAAAAAATCAATAATCTGCTTCCCTCGACCTGCGACCCCTTCTGTGGGCCAACATCTAACCCGGCCAGCCTCTATTTAAGAGGGGATTGCTCTGGACTACTGCCACCCTAGTGGGTGCGGGAAATACTCACGCCCTGTGCCTGGGAAAGCCCATTTGGAGCAATGTTTGGAGCGGCGTCAGATGCTGCTTGGAGATGCAGATCCGCGTTGGCGTCTGACTCTTGCGCGGCGGAAGCGTGGCCATGTCGATTCTTGGCTCCTCCTTATGCCCCAGGGTCCAGCGTGTGGCAGTATTCGGTCCCTGACGGTATTGTCAATAGTTTTCAGTGATAATTTCAACAAAAATAGGATACGTTAATTGGGCTGACAAAACAGTGTTGGCTAGCGTCCGATCGTCCAAGAATATAGCCTGATATATCGATGGATACCTATCGATGTTGTGCAATCGATTGGTCATTAGTGATGAGAGCGATTCTCCTGGCGAGACAACAACAAAATTCACTGCGTAATTAATTGAGTATTTTAGTAAAATCGAGGCGAACCACAAAGAAACAACTCGCAGACTGTTCGTTTAGTGTTCATAGTAAGTGCCAGTGCAAGGAAAAAATAGTGAAAAACTAAGCTGCAGTGCCCGAAAAGATGTTACGCAGCAGGCAATAACTGCACACGGAAAATGCCATTGGAGGGGCTCCATCGAACATACACACGAATGTACACACAAAGGCCCTCTCGCACACCGACGCAACTGTGGTGCTCCGCCGCAATGGTGTGCTGTGTGCTGTGTGTATTTGTGTGTGTTTGTGGTGCACAAAAACAAGTTGTTTGTGGGCTGCATGGGAGGGTAGCGGTAGGCGGGTGGCATCAGCCTTTTCGGCCATTTCGCACTAATTTCAATTGCTGCCACACGGTCACTCCCCCGCCAGGGTCAGGCGAGGAAGTCTGGAAATGGGAAATGGGCGTTTTCCCTGCCTGTTGTTCCGTTGCTTCTGCTGGTGGTGTCCGTCCATCTATTACTCGGAGTGACCTCGGTCTTTGTTTGTGGCTCTCGCTCACTTTCTCCGCAGCTCCAGCTAATAAGCAGTGATCACGCTTTATCGCCCCTATATGCGGGCCAGCGAAACCTCCTCCCCTCTCCGCTTATCACTGTACTGCGATCACTCATTGTGGACTGCACAGGATGACTCATGGGTTTGCGCGTTTATCACCGCGTTGAATGGATCAGTGCCTTGTCCCATCATCACTGCCTGAACCCAGCTGTTGCCACGCCGAGAGGCTATTCCCTTTCCCCTTTTCCCTTTGTAATCGCATTAGGTTTTGGTATTTTTAACAGCCAAATCGATACTACTTGCAGAAAGCGCCAAAATCCACACGAAAGAACCAACGTATCCGAGTAAACCAGCCCCCCAACATACATAGCAATGGCCAGCCGCAAGAAATCACTCCTGAAAGTCATCATTCTGGGCGACAGCAGCGTGGGCAAGACCTCGCTTATGAATCAGTATGTAAACAAACGCTTCTCCAACCAATACAAAGCCACGATCGGTGCCGATTTCTGCACGAAAGAGGTGGTTGTCAACGACCGAGTTGTCACAATGCAGGTATGCTCGCCACACTCCTCCCATTGCCGCATATCAAATGGTGACTAATATTTACTATTTCGGTGCAGATCTGGGACACTGCTGGCCAGGAACGCTTCCAGTCGCTCGGTGTGGCCTTCTACCGCGGCGCTGACTGCTGTGTGCTCGTCTACGATGTAACGGCGCCCAACTCTTTCAAGAATCTCGACTCCTGGCGCGATGAGTTCTTAATACAGGCCAGTCCACGCGATCCCGAGCACTTCCCCTTCGTGGTGCTGGGCAACAAGGTCGACCTGGACAACCGCCAGGTGTCCACGCGTAGGGCGCAGCAGTGGTGCCAATCGAAGAACGACATACCCTACTACGAGACGTCCGCCAAGGAGGGCATCAACGTGGAGATGGCGTTTCAAATCATAGCCAAGAATGCGCTCGAGTTGGAGGCGGAGGTGCGTATCTCTGTTTGCTTGCAGGTCTCCTAACTAATGCCCTTATTTTCTGCTGCAGGCTGAGGTCATCAACGATTTCCCCGATCAGATCACCTTGGGCCCACAATCCAATCGTCCCTCGAACCCTGACAACTGTCAGTGCTAATGCAACAGCAGACGCAGCGCGGATGATTACACAATCTATATTATTAAATAATATTTCCAACATAATAATAATATGAACAACAAGAGAAGCAAGCAACTCGGTGGACGACGACGACGATTGAGGAGAGTGTGTTCTATGTTTAAGTAAAACAATTTCAGCAACAACAGCATAGTAATTAATTAACAGATAGGATGCAAAGATCGGATTCAGATTCAGCATGGGCAGACGCAACAGACTCTAGGCAGGGCCTCTTGGCAAGGGCTTTAACCACAATAAACCGGAAACCAACCAAATCTACGACCCAACCGTTTATTAAGTAACAAATCAGTGCTCTGTGTGGCTCTTGTATTTAACAATTCATGTTTATGACCGCCCGCCTTCTCCCTAGTACTATTTTTGCCATTTAATTAGTCAAATTTTGCACGCAACCGCTGCAAGCTTTGCATCAACAACAACAGCAGTAACAACATTGAGTATACAAGTATCTTCGCAGCAAAAAAACGAAAACAAAACAAAAAAATCTTGTGATTGTAAATTTAATAAAGAAAACTAACCTTTTTTTAAATGTAATTGACGACAAAGTTTCCCGCACCATCGAATCCTAATACCTAAATGCCCTTGCAAGACATTCGAGTGTGAATTTTGATTAGTTAATTACGTTACTCGTATAGAATATCCTATAACTATAAATAGTATTCCATGTAAAATTGCTCCTTGTTTTTCGGTAAAACATGTATGTAAATTGCGTATATCTGGTATGTACTTTATTCCACTGATTAATTTTATGCGTTCTTTCATGCTTTCGGTTTAATTTACACAATAAACAATGAAGAGTTTACAATAAATCATATACAATTAAGCTAAAGTATGGGGTTTCATTTTGCTTTTGGTTTGGAAGTGACCCACTGTGCAAATGTATGGCAAGTATATTAACAGTGGCTTATCGATTATCGATATCAGCTCACTGTTAATTATTTTTAATTAGCCCAAACAGCTGTTTCTGTTATCTTGCCAAGTTTATTTATTTTCCGTTCCTTTACAATGTCACAAATTTCACCTGTGGCCCCGCCGCCGCCACCACCACCCCCTCTTAATCTCACTCCCGTGGCACCTGCTGTGGAAAGAGAAAAGACAGCTGTCAATATAACCAGCGACGAATGCAGCTGGGCCTGGGAATACCCGGAGTTACAGAAAGGATGCTATCTCAGTCGCGTGTGCCAATATGCTCCACCGAAACACTGCCAGTACTACTCCGTGCGCAGCATATTGCAGGTGAGCTCTAGACTGCAAGGACTTCCTAGATTTCCCAGGATCTCATTTATTTAGGTTGGCCCCACCTGCGGTCTGACAGCCCTGAGCATTTTGCTCGGAGGACAGCCCACGGCAGCACATCTTCTGAAGGATGCCATTGCCCAGGAGTTCACTTTAAACGGTGAACTTTTCAGTGCTCAGTATTTGTTTGAGCTAACGCGAAAACACTTGCCTGGACCTGGAGCATGCCAGCTACACCAAGGACATCTCAGCTGCAAGAAAGTCAAGGATCTGTTAAAAGCCGGTGGCTGTCTTCTAGTGCCGTATCCTTTTCAAAATGAATTCCAAATTTGAGTTTAAACCAAGCCAAAGTTCGGGTTTCCCGCATTTTAACCCCCGTTTGCGCCCAACAGTTCGGTTGACCGGTTAACAGCACGCTGTTATCAGCAAGTGCTGTTAAAGTCGCGCATGTTTAGTGTTAAAAATTAAAAAATAAGCCGACTGAATTTTGCAAAATATTGCAATTACTCGCGTATTTGTAAACAAAAAGGTTTAAATAACTTCATTAAATGGCCACCGAAGAGGAGCAGGTATGTGGAAGCTATAAATTACGAAGAAACCTCGCTAATTCCTGAACTTGCAGCTCAGCCAGGTTATACTGCCGGTAAAGGAGCCCCTGGATCTCATCCGGCTGAGCTTGGATGAGAAGGTGTACGTGAAGATGCGCAACGAGCGGGAGCTGCGAGGACGCCTCCATGTAAGTTCGATAAGTGTGCATTTAGCCGCGGGCATTCCTTCAAAATAACCCTCTTGGCAGGCCTTCGATCAGCATCTGAACATGGTTTTGGGCGACGCCGAGGAGACGGTGACTACCGTGGAGATCGACGAGGAGACCTACGAGGAGGTGTACAAGACGGCGAAACGCACCATTCCCATGCTGTTTGTGCGAGGCGACGGCGTCATTCTGGTGTCGCCACCCATGCGAGTGGGCTAGCGCGTGTCGGCTTCAGTTTTCAAGTGCATTTATACGAATTGTATCTATTTAGGTTAATAAATGTTCTCAAAAACAAAGTCTTCTTCTTGTTAATACAATATTTGCTCTCTATTGCTGGTTATCCTTGAATCAATTGTTATTTCCTTCCTAAAAGTTACGATGCTGATGTGAATCATGCACCCTGTTTGAAGTCTGGACACCGAGCTCATTGGGCTCTCATTGTTGGCTTCCTGGTGGATATACAAGATAAGGTAATAAGGTAACTCCCTGTACCAGCTCTTGCACTATTGACTGATGTTCCTCCCGCAGTACTTTGTCCTGGTCCGCCATGGCAAGACCCACAATCTGGCCGTTTGGTCGTTGGACGCGCTGAGCGAGAGCAATGCCAATTTGAAGGAATTTGCCCAGCCAAAGGGATATCCGGACAACGAGTTCCTGCTGCCACCGGGTGGCATATGCGGCAACCTGGGCCTCAACGAGCGCTCCATTCTAGTCAATGGGCTGCCCCAGCAGGTGCTTCATGTGCGCTGATTCTGTGTGTTCCAATAAAAAAGAGTCGTAAATATTTTTCGTATTTAACTTTAATATATATTTAATAGTACAATTATAAATACACACACGCCTTAAAATACTTCCACTTCGCTCAACGCCATCTACGCACCATGAACGTTCGCTCCTCCTGCTCATTCTCATCTTTCTCACGCAGTGTTTCGTTTTCAATGTTTAATCGGTTCGCAACTACTACGGGGAATGCGATTTTCGAGGGGTGGGGGGCGAGGAGGATATATAGAATATAATATATATATAGTACATCGATGATATATCGAACTATCTGCGGCTACGCGGCTGCTGTCTGTATATAGATTTATGTATACATGTATAAATATTCGCTTCTTCGAACGCTTCACACTTGAAATTTCACAAAATCACAACAATAAGAGTAGTACACATGGTTTGTATATGGTTCAGATAAGATAGGCATACTATATCCTATATATATAGTATATGTATTGTATATAATTTCACACACAGATATTTTTCCGACTTTAGGTAGTTACATAGACGACGGGCTTGGTTAAATATGTCAGGATTTTTGTCAATTAGCTTTAGCAATGCTGCGCACATAACATTTAGATACGTTTGATAGTTAGTTGGCCAGCCAGGAGGCAACGATTTTGAGATCATGTGGGGCCTACTGCTCCCGGCTGGTTGGGGGATATACAATACGCTATAACATGTCCATTGAAATTCTTCGAAACGGAAACGGCAAAGATTGGCTGCTTCATCTAGTTCTAGACAGGATACATATTTTGATACGCGTTGTTCGTAAGTTAATAATTACTTTAAGCATATCTGTAAGCTGTGGTGTGGATGTGGAACAGTGTCTGCTTGTCTGTTGTCTGTTGTCTGTGTTCGGGTTGCTTCCGCCGATTGATTCACAATTTCGAGTGCGGAAATGAACTTAAATGAAATCGTTACAGGCTAAACTCTGGTTTATTAACTAAAAATTTACAAATACTAATTATATAAATATAAATTATCATTCTTTTTAGTTTTTTTTAGTTTAAATATATATTTATTGCCGCGCAAGTGACTGGCTCCGGCTCCCCTGCTTTGTGTGTGTTTGTGTCCTTTTGTGAGGAGGAGGAGGAGGAGGGTGAGTCGGGGGCCGAGCCGTCGCGTGAGCTCGGGGCCTTTAAAATGACTAGGATAGTTCAGCACAGGACATGGGTGTGCAGCCGATGAGCGCAATGGGGAAGTTCTTGACATGCGTCTGCCATTGCGACGATACCTGGAAGAACTTGACGCCCGTCCACTCGGTGCCATCGATGTACACTGCCAAGTAGAAGGGGATATTAGTGGAATCAAAGTCTCCAAGAACTGCAAAATGCACTCACCTCTAAGTGGCACTGGATGCGATTGCTTGGGTGAGCAAATCAGGCGTGCCACACCCTCCACGCACTGCTCCTTCTCGAGATCACGCTCCTTATCCTTTTTCTTGCCCAAGCGCATAACTACAATGGAAAGCAGGCAACAGGTAAGTTAGAGAGTAAGAGATTTGCCGAATGCAGCCATGACTCACTTTGCTTCTGCTTCTTCTCCTTGGTGGCGAAACTAACAGTCAGTCCATTGAACATATCACCCAATTGCTGTGCATGTTGTGGCAGACGCCACACCTGCAGGTTCCTAAACGTACTCTTAATGCTATTCTTCCCGCCGGCATCACTGCCCTTGGACGTGCCGCCCTTCGACTCCTTGGCATGTCCCTCGCCTGGCCTCACCAGCGGCCAGTAGTCTACCTGCAGCTCCACCGCCTCGGCTGCTGCTGCCAGCGCTCCGCTGAATGTTTGCTGCTGCAGGGAGGAGGGAGTGCTCAACGACTCGCTGGTATTTCGCTCCCGGTGCGAGGAAGCCGATGATGGCGGTGTCTGCAGCGGCGGCGAGATGCGTCCCATGCTTCCCTGCTGCTGCTGGGGCGGAGAGCCAGACACCACAACGCCATGCACATTCGGGGAGCTCTGGCTGCCAATCGGTATGATGGCCGTGCTGGAGGCGGATGCGGAGCCCAGTCCGCTGCCGGAGGCATTGGAGCCACCAGCATTCTCCTCCAGATCCAGCGAGGCCTGTGCGTCGAGATAACCAATGCGAACATCCTGCAAGCGAACAAAGCACAATGATCACACCTGGGCTGTTTTATAGACTCAAGTTCGAACTTACGCTGACGAACGGCACAAAGATCTGGCAGGAGTCCTCGTCCTTGTAGTTGACCATGGCCTCGGCAATGGGTATCTGGGTGCAGGGTCCGGCCGCATGCAGATAACGCTGGATGCGCTGCACCAATTCCGCGATATCTGACTTCGCTACACCTGCCGCATCGGCCAGGTTGGCCGTCAGGGCCGTGGCATTCACTGTGGTCACCGCACTGACTGCCGCCGCCGTGGCCGCCGCCCGTTCGCACAGCTGCGACCAGTTGTCCGAGCCAAACATGGCCGCATAGGCCTGGTCCATCTGGCTGAGATGTCGCGCCACGCTGCCACAGGTCCCGCCGACGGGCACCAGGTAAAAACGCAGATGATTAAGCCAGTCCGGCGGCCGCACGCCCATTAGCTCCACATAGTGCCGCAGGGTGGCTCCCTGCAGCCAATCCCCGCCAATGAGCAGCACCTTGACCGTATGCGGCGGCTTGGCATTCGAGTTGCAACTGAGGAACGGCAAGAAACAATTAGGGGATTGCATTGCATTCTCCTCAGGCAGGATACTTACTACTTCTGAATTTTGGCCATGAGCGCCTGCAGAACTGCCTTCACCTCGGCCGTGTTCTGGGGCACGAAGGCCGGCTTGAAGGAGTTCGCAAAGAGCGTGACCAGCTTGGCCAGCAAAACACTGCCGCCCAGCGCCTCTGGCGGACTGATGATGGTCACCACCTCCGGTATGGCGCTGTCCTCGCCGGCGAACACGCGACTCAGCTGGTCAAGCAGCAGCTTGCGAGGCTCCACGTTGGTGGGCGACAGGCAAGTCTCCAGCATGGATCTGGGCTCTGAACTCAGGCTCAATGTATGCTTCCGTTTGCCGCCACCCGAGCCGCTGATGCTGACATTGGAACTATTGCCACCGCCGCCGCCGCTTCCCATGATCCCTGGCGTATTGCTGGATGTCCGGAACAGCCGCGATCGCTTCTCCGTCTGGGCGGGGGTGACCATGCTGCCGCTGCCCAAGCTGGCAGCCACGGAGCTCACTGGAGTCAGTTGCTGTTGATGCTGCATCTGCATCTGCTGCAGTCGCATATAATCCTTGTCCCGCGGCGGACTGTTCTGCGGATCCGAGTTCTGTCCATCCGTATAGCCGGCATTGCCCTCGTTCCCGGAGCTGTCGTTGCCGCGATCTGTGAGGAGCACAAAATGGAGAAATGGGGCAGGTTAACCACATGTACATTCGAGTAACAGGTAAGCCAAGGGGTTGGGGTCAATATAATAGCAGGTGGAAATGGAAACGTGGAAGCTAATGAAGTAAGATCATTTTTGGTAAGGCAATTTAAACATTTTCTAGCTATCTCACATTTCCATAAACCCAGCATTATTATACTGACTCCAGTGACGGGGACAGGGGCTGTGAGGATGGAGGTGGTGAGTCTAGGGGGACAGAGACATGCGGACGAGACCAAACAAGACAAGATAAACAGAATTGTGAGACTGAATGGCGGCCACAAATAATCGGTACCAAAAATAGAACGCCCCTGCCAAGAGGGGGTTTGTTTCCTCAGTCCAAAGGAAACCCGAGCGAACCGGGTGTAAATAATAATAATCATAAAAACGCGGGCCGAAAAATATATAATTAAAGCCTTCCTTTATTTTATGACCATGAGAATATGTGGTGGGGGTGGGGCAAGTGGCCATATTTTTTTCTGAGGCCGAAATTTCCGGCTTGACGTGCTTGAATTTTCAAAGCCATGCGCCGATTAATCACAACGAAAAAGGAAAACACACGACACGAAAAGTAAAGTGAAAGTGACGGGGAAAAAAAGGGGGAAAAACTGGGCGGGAAACAAACACAAATCCTAGAGTTTATCAATTGGAAGGGCCCTGATTAAAGGTGGTGTTCTTTCTGGACTGACGTCTATGCGGGGGCTAATTAGGAAAACAGCTTCGAGTGCGTCGAAGGTTCAATCGTCATGCCGCAAACTCACACCACACAACACAGAACGCAAAGAGTCTCACACATGTTAGGGACGATAAGGTTTATAAGGTTTATTTTTAAGGCAGCCCAGACATGCAATACAAACGATCAATGGACTGACGCACAAAAATCAAAGATTCCCCTCCCATCCGAAGCATGCAAGAGTTATAAGTTCTTAATTTCGAGCAGTGGTGGGCAGTTGGTGGGTTGGTGGGGTGCAACTAAGCTACATACACGTACAAAGCATACATTTACGTTTTTGGTATGTGTGTTCTCGTGACATTGTGTGTGTCTCTGTGTAACTGTGCGTGTGGGTGAGGCAAGGCAAGGGATCAAAGGATCAAAAAGGGGCAAGCACCACCTTGAAATCGAATCAAAATCATCTCCAGTTTCCCCCAAAGACCAATGAATAATTGTAAATATGTATATCTAGCCGAATCAGAGGAGTTTTTAATTATAGATCTATCAATTATGAATTATTTTAATGTTTATTACTCTTTAATACTTAGTAAGTTAGTTTAAGCATTGCAAAATAAATATTTTTTAAAGTTTCTTCATTTAATCTTACACAAAATTTGATAGGGATTTGAAATCACTTGAGATGCGGTCCTAAAATATAAAATTGAACCTTACAAAATGTCATAAATTAGTGCATTCTTTTATAATAATTTTTTTTAAATAAATTTTAGGTTTAAGAACCATTTTAATAGCGCCAAAATGTATGCTGCACTAATTTTGTATATTCCAAACTGTTTAATGCATTTCTAATTGTTTTTTAAATCCATCTGATGCTTCTATTTGAAACGCATTAATTCTACACGCATTATTAAATAAATAAATTATTTCAGAGACCCCCAACTAAAAAACCCTTGATTCGTTAAGTTTTCAAGGTGGCGAAGACCCGACAATACATTAAGTATGACAAGTAAAAGTTTCTTGGCTTTTCTGAATGGTAAAACTATCTGAATGGGTGTAGTCTTGTTATTTATTTACAAACTGGACTGCTCTAAATGGTCATCGGTGGTGTTGTGGTCTCATTTCGGTGGTTATTTTGGGGATATGCGAGTGGTGGTGGTGTGTATTCTATATAATTTTGATCGGGTGGTTTGGGGGTATATATATTCTTTTTTTGGGTTTTAAATTTTTTGATTTTTTGCTGTAATGTACACAGACCTGGTGTTGTTGCCGAATTGTTATTGTTTGTTAAATGAATGCATTTTTGGTTTTTGTTATTTTCAAGATTGTAAGATGAATTGGTCAATTGGTCGCTCTTATCCGATGATCGGCGCTCAGAGTTGCCTGCAAGAGAGATTTGTTCAAGCCATGCAAATATGTTTCTTCTGTTTGCTGTTGTTGTTTGTTGTTGTTGTTGTTGTTTTGTTTTATAAGTAAATAGTACAGTAAAGTAGTTAAAAGTAAAAGGTAATCAAAATGGCTCAATTTTACGCTAAGCACAACTAAGGATATATTCGCTTATCGAAAGTACTTGACTTTTGGTCTACAGGAACACAGTTGAAAGTTGAACAAGTGTTATTGTTGCGCTGTAGATTCGCCGGTAAAGGAGAACAAAGAGGGGGAGGGAAAATGACAAGGCCATGAGTCGTGAGCCGCCTCCTTTACTCTTTGTGGGCGGCTATGATGGCAACGGTCAGCAGGACAATTAACTGTCCTCCCCATCTCTGTCCTCCATTTTTCCCAAGCGAAACAATTTGTCCTGTTTTTATTATTTTTTCAACTGTGCGTCTGTGTGTGTGTGTGCCGTGTTGTGTATGCGTGTGTGAGTGTGTGTGTGTGGCATTCCTTTCCGCAACTTGTCCTTATTTTTATTTTTGTGTTTTTTAACCTTGACCCAAACTGTCAACAATGGCAATAAAAGCAGACCAGCAGACAAGGCTTGCAAAAAAATAGGCAAAAATAAAGCCGGCACTGTAAAAAAACAACTGAATTTCTAGATTTCAATACTGAATATGGTTTACTTAAAAAAAATGGTATATAAAAGATGTACAGACTTTTATATTTCATAAAACTTTAAACCCTTTTTATACCCTTGCAGGGTATTATGATATTAGTCAGAAATCAGTCAAGGAGTCATTTCCGACCCTATAAATCATATATATTCTTGATCAGCATTAAAAACTGAAT
>JAEIIH010027225.1:0-12659 GCA_018904745.1 Drosophila orosa
AGCCAAAAATGCATCAATTTTAATTCGGAAAGCTTTTCTGTGTCAGTTTTTCTTAGATTAATAAATCTGTATACAAAATTTAACATTTTAAAAAATTTAAAATTTTTCCCAATTTTTTCAAATTTTAATGATGTAACCCCTTATCAAAATTGGAAAAAATGGAAAAAAATTAAAATCCTGCCGGACATGCTTAGATCGATTCAGTTTTTTGTGCTGATCAAGGATATATATTATTTATATGGTCGAAAATGACTACTAATTTGCAAGGTTCTGACTAAAATTATACTACCCTACAAGGGTATCATTAATAACTGTGAATGTAAAACTACAAATAAGATATGTTAGATTTTTTGTTAGGCTTTTATTTGACCATCATTTATAGAATTTTTGCAGCTTGATGATCTCATGCTGAATTCCATTCCACACCTCTCTAGCTTCCTAATTATTTCTAAAATAGATTTGAGTCTAGATTTAAAATATGTCTTGGCAGTTTTATAGTTTGTTTAATTTGTTTGCATTCGTACTTTTCATATTTTTCAGATTTGTGTGCACGAATTTTTGCGGTCGGGCTCTGGCAACCGCCAGCCAACCACAACAACAGCGGGCACAACAACACCAACACCAATCGAGCAACAGTTGAGGCCGCAACAACAACCATCCGGCATGGCCTCTGCTTCGGCCTGCCCCCGCCTGTCCGCCCCATTCCTGGTCAGCGCTTGTGGTTGTTGTTGCTGTGTGTTGAGAGGCGTAGCTAAAAACTGGCAACCAGCGCCGAGTGACACTAGCGGGAGCGAGAGGCACCGAACACCAGCAGGCGAAGGCAATGCGTGCGATAAGGTTGGCAACAAGGCAGTTCCAAGCCGACGGCGCAGGAGGAGGGAGGAGGGGGAGAGTGCGCTCAGAGAGAGAGAGAGAGAAAGAGAGTGGGGATAGCCCCAAAAAGAGAGGGAGACTTTGGAGACTGGGAGAGCTTGAGCTTCCAGCATTTGAAGCTGTACATGATGATTATGATTGTGAGTGGCGCTTGTGTAACGGCATGTGGAGCACAACAACTGTAATCGCCTGAATGGGGAGAACGGTGGAGAGCGGGAGAGGATGTGTGCTGGGATTTGTTCTCGTTTGCTGTGCAGTGCGGGAATCTAAAAAACATTTTTTACGATTTTATTATATTTTGTTGTTCCGTATTTCGAAATTAAAAGCGCACGCCGCCGCGCTCGTCGATCGCTCAAATCAAATCGTTTCAGTTTGTGTAAAAAACGCGCCGGACACGGACACGTACGTGGATTGCGGCGGATAATCCCGGAGAATCGATTGAATCGGAATCGGACTCGGCAGCGAAGTAAAGTGCACCTACCAGGGTGTTTGTGTATTGCCAGCGGCTTGGAAATATGACCAAGACCAGCAAGCCCAAGGACAAGGGGCCCAAAGCGGGGGGAAATCTTCTGAAGAAGGCGGCCGACATGAAGATCCTCACGGCCAAGTCCAACAATAACAACAAGCAGCAGCAGCAGCAACAGGCCAAGCAGCAAGGACGAACAACAACAACAACAACAGTAACTGCTCCGGCAGCAGGATCAACCGCAGGCGCGAAAGAGACGGCACTTGCTGCGGCCGTAACGGAGCCTCAGCCCGAGGCAGCGACGCCGGCAGCAACAGGGGCAGCGACGCAGGCAGAACCACAGGCAGAGTCAGCAGCAACGACGACGACGACGGCGACGACGGCGAATTTATCGTTACTTGAGTCCGCTCGTTCGCAGGCTCACACATCAGTTGTCAGCGAAACAGCGAAGCAGTCGGTTAACGCCACAGTAACAGCAACAGCCACCGCAGCAACAGCAACAGCAACAGAATCTGTAGCGGCAATCAATGAAGATCGAAGTGTGATAAATTCTAATCAGCCGGAGAACGACGCGAGTGAAAGTGTTGATAATAAAATCAAAGTGATCAACTATGCGCATCAGCAGCTGGCCGAGGCAGAGGAGCAGCAACACCACCAGATATACGAGCAGCAACAGTTTCTCAACCAGCAGCTTCTAAGCCAACAGGAGCAACAGCAGCAACAGCAGCAGCAGCAGGCTCACCAGCAACACCAGCTCGTCCAGGAGCATCAGCACCAGCAGCAGCACCAGGCTCATCCGGCAGCCAGTTGGCTGGCCTACGATCTGACCAGCGGCTCAGCGGCAGCAGCGGCGGTGGCAGCAGCAGCGGGTGCCGGAGCAGGAGCGGTATCGGTACCGGGAGCGGATAAGCCGGACCTGTACGCCTTGGCCGCCTCGCACCACCTCTTCGGCCACTTTTCCCACTATCCGGCGAGTCATCCGCCCGCCCAGCTCTACGAGCACTACGCCGCCAGCACGGATCCCATAATGCGGAACAACTTTGCGCTGTACAGCTTCTACGGAGGAGGAGGCGGCGGCGGAGGAGGAGTCGTTAGCGATCCCAGCCATGAGCCCCTGCCCCAGCATGTGGTGGCAGCAGCCCAGGCGGCGGCAGCGGCAGCAGCAGCTGCCCAGAGCTCCACGCCCAACATCGACGAGGTGATCCAGGACACGCTCAAGGACGAGTGCTTCGACGATGGACACAGCAGCAACTACCATGTACTGACCTCCGTCTCGGACCTGCACACACTCAAGGAGGCCAGTCCAGTGCCCGGGATTGCCTATGCCCTGACCCACGACCAGATCATGCAGCAACAGCAGCAGCAACTGCATCATCATCATCACCAGCAGCAGCAGCAACAGCAGCAGCAACAACAGCAGCATCAGCAGCAGCAGCATCAGCAGCAACTCTTCCACCAACAACAGCAGCAGCATCAGCACAACAACTCTGCCAGCTCCGTGGGAGGCGACTCGCCCTCATCCTCGCATGCGCTATCCTCGCTGCAGAGCTTCACCCAGCTGACCAGCGCCACCCACCGCGACAGCCTCTCGCCGGCGGAGCACGGCGGCTACTTCGGGGCGACGCAACTGAGCCCCAGCTTGCAGAACAGGTGAGTCTTCCCGGCCAGCAATGAGCTCACTATCACGAAGCCGCCAGCGCACGTGCCTTTCGAGCGCTTCGCGACACCGCCAAAAGTCATGATCGGGAGCTCCGATCAGCGATCAGCGATCACCTAACACAGAGAACGGCCACCGGCTGATTCATGTTTCTCCCGCTTCGGATCGGTTTCTCTGGCGGAGTGACGAACCAAGTAACCAACCAACTAACCACCCCACGGGAGGGCCCATGAGTTGTGCTCATTGTTCCGGGGACTTTGCTCAGGCACACACAGATCCGATCCGATCCGAGACCGAGTCCGAATCGCAGTCCAAATATCCGTTCCAAACACATTCGGTTATGGCTATGGCATTATGACATTCTCAGGTGGTTTCCTCAATATGCGGAATGCAAAAATCTGTTCCATTTGCGAATTGCGAGCACCTACTTAGTTAGTTAGTTGCCACTGAGGAATGTGTTTCGAGCGGTCGGAATGAAAACATAAACAAAACACAGTTGGGTTCCCATCGCAGATGTCCCATGCCAAGACGTCTCCGTCGTTAGTACGGGTTTAGTGGGTATCTAGGAAACTAATGGTGATTTATTTATTCTCTTATATTTTAGAGTCTAATATCTTGTCATCTTTGCATTATTTTGCTTTGCCACTATGATTTCGTATTATGTTTCTATATCAAAAAGAACCTTGTCCAAGTCTAGAGTAAACAGTGCGAAAACATAAATACAATTTTTGCAGCCTTTTCTGGCTTCGCACTTTGCAGTTTAGCGTTGCCTCTTTCAAAGTCCTGGTCAAGAAATCTTCTTCTGCGCTAGTCCGAAACTCAGCGAAAAAATATACAAATTGCCGCTCAAATTTCGTAAACAAGAATATGCAATGTCTTAATTATTGACGTAAGGGACGCCTGGCTTTTCTGACTCATGACTTTTCCCGTAGGCCGATCTCTGTCCGAGCAGAACCAAGGGTCCTCTCTGTTGCTTTCAACCAGCATTAGATGTGGCCCAGACTGTGGCTAACACGTGTCCAGGTTGTTGCCACCTTTCGCTGGGCATTAACACGTGCCACAAACTGAGGCAGCCACATACCACGTAACTACCCAATAAAGGGGGGCGTGACCCGCATTTGATCGAGTCGAGTTAAAATTCGTGTAACTTTTAGAGCCGCAATGAAAACGCAAATTGCAATTGAAGCGCATTTTTCTAGCTTGTTTTTGGGTATTCGGTTGCACGCTCTATGCGGTGTGAGGACACCTCTGTGTGCACTGTGCCGGGGGTAATCCAAGCCAATCCCGTGACATAGAAACCCCCGAGCGAAACTCAAACTCTGAAGCCGGGCGAAGCAGCTTCAAGTGCCACGGCTTGGGTTCTGTGCTCTCTCAGGGTAGCCGCAGCTGACTCAGCAACCCTTTTGGACTCGTAGTGCTTGGGTATTTTATTTTTTTAGGGGGGCCTAAAAGGGGAAAATGGGGTAATTCTCCAGTGATCTCTGGGCGGCATCGGACCCAAAGCACCCGCACATTGTCGATTCTGTGATGTATTCGTTGCTTTTACACCTTGTGCACCTCACTGCACTGTTTCAACTGTTTTGTTTGCCATACTTATGTTGTTATTTAAATTGAAAACGTGTTTTGCATATATGAAAACAGGCATGAATGCACATTGAGTTGAAATTTATGAAGTCAAGGGAGGAATTTAATTTATTTAGGGGAAAACGGCAGAAAGTAAGCTTAATTTATTGACTAATTGAGTCAAATACTCAAATTCTAAAGAAGCTTTCTTGTATTGGTTTACTTTAACTAGAAATTCCAATAAAATTAAAACAAACTTGAGCTTAAACCTCATAAGAGCTTCAATGTTCTATATTTCTATCAAGAATTTCGGATTTTATGTCAGTTCTTGTATAATAATATGTATCTTAATTAAAAAGAGCAAGCTTACTGCCAAGTTATAATGAAATCATAAAAGTTTTAGAATTGTGTGCAAGTTATTGTTGAGAATAATAATAAGACGAATATTCAAATCATCTTTCTGCTTAATTTTTAACTTACTCCGCTCTGGTTGCCCAATTATTTTTCCCATATTTTCCCCCGACTTTTCAACGGTTTCGCATAGACGGAAATATGCATATCTGGTGACAGAGCCAATGATCTCCGGATGACTGATGATGATGATGATGGTGACGGCGATGTGCTCGCCATTTCGTATGTGACTTTTTGGCCAGTTTCGCTTTGCGGCTGCAAGAAACCAGAAGCAGATATCACGGCTCACATGCGAGCAATGTATGTGAAAAACAAGAAGTCGACGCAAAATACTCACCTGCAACAAACAGCAGCAGCAGCAGCAACAATACAGCTCAGCTCAGCTCAGAAGTGAACAGAAATGGTGATAAAACTATATCGTTATCGTGCATTTTTTGTTGTCACTCAGACTTCCTATATAACACATATTATGGGCACATATATTGGCCATAGCTGTGGGGCATCTGCGCTGTTATCGGGAAGCGTGAGCATCTGCTGGAAACTCTTTGGTCGTATTAATAATTCTGGCAACAAAGAGTGAATTATTTGCAAGCCATTTGCCAGCTTGTTTGATAGCCATATGACGATAGGGCTTCTCTTTTTTATTTATTTGTATTTTTTTTTTTTTGGCTTGGCTTACTCTGTCACATTATCGCCGAGATTTGTTTTGGGCCAACAGTCATCGCAGCAGCAGAAGCCCCAGTCGTAGCAGCAGCGGCGTCGACAACTGCCACTGCAACTGCAACTGCATTGGCATAAAACTAAACCCGACTCAAGTCATTATGCAAACGCGCGTGCCCCGATTCGGTTGTGGTTTCTTCTCCGCTCCGACTCCGTCTCTGAATCAGACTCCGTCGCCCAGCCTCGTCCAGAGAACTAAGCCAGAAGCAAAACTGAAAACTGAAAGCTCAAAGCGGAAAACCTAAAACTGAAAACCGAAATAAAAATAAATCAATGCGAAAATGAAACTGCTAAATTCGAGCTGAGCACTTCCGCGTCCCTCCAGAGTGGCTGTTCGATCATAAATAGAATATTGTATTTTTGCAAAACAAAAAAACACAAGACAGGGTTGTACAAAAGACAATGGAGAATATTAATTGATGGATTTTCAATTGTTTCCAAGTGCAAAAACCAGAGAGACTTTGTTGTTGGGTGTGTGACTAATGAACTGATTCTACGAGAACAAAAAAAAACCAACTACATTATCGACTACATCCGGTGTTTACCCCAAAAAAAAAAAACTCAACTTTAGGGGAATTAAAAAAATATATATATGTGAAGTGATAATTAAAATAAAAGTGTGTCAAGTGAAATCGGGATAAAAGCCAGTTTTAAATATTTTAATTGTGCAGTTTTCATGACAATATCTCAATATCCTTGATCCTTAATCACAAGGGTTTTGATGATCTCTATAATCTCTTGGATTTTCCTCTCGAAAATATCCTCTGAACTTTGTTTACTAAAAGCAACGCCGAGTTTTTTGCCAAAATATTTGCACAGGCTTCTGTGAAGAAAGGCTAACAAACAAACAAAAGCAAAGCAAAATAATACAGAGAGCAACAAGCATTACGTAAAATTTTTGCTCGGCAAAGTGTGTAAACAAAGCTGCAAACACTTTTATTTTTTAATTAAGAGTTTTATGGCCACACCCTCTCCTCGCAGGCACAACTGCAAACATGCCAAAAACTGGACGCTGGTGGTCCGCCAACAACAACAACAACAACAGAAACAGTCACAACACCAAAAACAACAACAACTCATTCTTGTAAAGTAAACAAAAACAAGGAATTGTTAATAGCGTCTCGTATTCCTAACAGTGACAGTGCGACGATAACAGCGGCCACTTAACAGAAGCTGCTAACGAAAAACGCCCCCGAAACGCGAGCGTTTGTGTGTGTGCTGCCCGAGCGTTTTAAAACGCCCCGAAAGTTTGCATTTACAAAAAAGGGAAATAAAGGCGGATTAAAAATGTTTTTCTCCAACTACAATAACATGTATCTGAAGAATTATTGCTATAGGTAAAACAAGCAAGATTAACAAAAAAATTAAACAGTTTAAATAAATATTAAGGAAGCTTTATTGCATTTTTGAGAGATTTTTATCGCAAACCGAATATATTTTGTTTTGTGGTTCAGTTTATTGAGTATTTCAATAAATATTAATATTTTTCTTGTTCCTGGAAAGTGAATTTCTTTTTATTTAGTTTATTTATGGAAAGAGCTTCTGATAAAGTCAGCTCGATTTCATATATTACACAGTCTAAGTTCAACTTCTTAAGAAAAATGCAAAAGTCCTTGGCTTGAACTTGACCTTTAAAATTGTCTCCTTTGCTGGACTTTTCTCCGCTCCTAACGATTACCAACACTTTATAATTATTTAAAAATATTTAACATTTATATTCAATCTTTATAATTGTTTCTCATTTATTTTAGCTCCGTCTATGCGGGTCCTTTGCTCACCCAGGCGGCCAATGGCATGCAGTATGGCATGCAGTCACCCAATCACACCCACGCCCACCTGCAGCAGCAGCATCATCAGCAGCAGCAACATCAGCACCAGCAGCAGCAGCAGCAGCAGCAACAGCATCATCACCATCAGCACCACCACAACTCCAGCAGCAGCAGTCCCGGGCCAGTGGGTCTGCTCCACTCGAGCTCTTCGACGGCAGCGGCAGTGGCAGCGGCCACGGCGGCGGTCAATGGCCACAACAGCTCCTTGGAGGACGGCTACGGATCGCCGAGGAGCAGCCACAGTGGGGGCGGAGGCAGTGGCAATGGCAGTGGAGGCACCTTGCCCGGCTTCCAACGCATCGTGCCTGGCAGCAGTGGATACGGCGGCAGCGTGGCCAATGGCTCAGTCAGTGGCGCCGATCGTTACGCTCCGCTGGCCAATTACCGCGGTCAGGTGAGTGCCTTAAGGGATTGTTACCCACTTGTAGCCACTAACTAACTAACCCACACTCTCCTACAGAACGATGGCTGGTTCGATCCCCTCAGTTACACGCAGGCGGCTGGACAGGCGCAGCTGGGCGTTGGAGCCGGAGTGGTGACCAATGTGATACGGAATGGACGGGCCATCTCGGCGGCCAATGCAGCAGCCGCAGCGGCGGTGGACGGGAGCACGGGTCGCGTCGATCCGGGCTCCTTCCTGTCCGCCTCGGCATCGCTCTCAGCAAGTAAGTGTTTTGTGCGAGATTGGAGGCGATAAACTAAGGTTAGAATTACTTACTCTTTGCACTCACCGAACTATGCTAGATCCTTTCCGCCTGCCTGCCACAGGGTCTTAGGTAGAACGTGTTAGAGCCTCGTGAGCAGGCACACAAGGCGAGAAGGAACCCATCCATTGGCCAGTAGTTATTTGCACAACCTGAGCAAACGCAGCTGTTGTCCAAATAACTCGCAGGCCACCACCTCATACCCTCCTACATTTCACTAGACTAGCCCTAAGTCTATATATACCACATATCTCTATTTAGCCGTAAGCCTACGTCTCTATAATAAATTCAATTAATTTTATTTCAACTCTTGAGATAAAAGCAAACAAAAAACACCACAAAAAGCCAACCACCCATAGAAATACAAATCTAAATATTAAACACACACAAACCAACCAAACGCAACAACAGCAACAAAAAAAAAAAAACAAAAAACAAACCAAACACATAGCAAAAATGTATGACTTATTCCAAATATTTCTATGTAAATCTTTGAAGCATTTCTCGATGCCGATTATTTCACTGAGGGGCGCGAATGTGTCAATTGTGGTGCGATTTCAACTCCATTATGGCGACGCGATAACACGGGACACTATCTGTGCAATGCCTGCGGCTTGTACATGAAAATGAACGGCATGAATCGACCCCTAATTAAACAGCCTCGAAGATTGGTAAATCAAAAAATATAAAAACAATACAAACCCAAACACCAAACCAAACAAACTACCAACAATTGTTACTAACCAAATCCGAAACCAATCAAATCGAAATGCTTTTGTGTGGAACAAAATTTCTGTGTGCGAACCTAGTGTCTCTCTAGTCTCTTAGTGGGAGAAGCCTTATAGAAATCCGCATCCGCCAGAATCAGCCCGCCCCCCTTCAAGACCCTCGAGAGCCCGCATTGGGCTCCCAGAGGGCTCCAAGAGAGAAACGAACAAAAATTAATTGAATTTATTATATTACGAAATGCCAATTAGTTTAATATGCGAAAAAACCAATCAATCGAATCGAATCGAAACGAAACGAGACATTGTAGAGACCTCTGCCTCTGCCTCTGCTCCTTGTGTATTACAACCAACCACAACCATTCTGATTGCTCAATTCCAGTGGCCGCTGAATCAGGCGGGGATTTCTATAAGAACTACTCATTTAATGTGGCCGGCGGTGGCCGTAGTAAGGCCAGCACGAGCGCCGCCAGCTCGCAGGCCTCCGGCTCCTGTCCAGCCTCGGGTGCGACCTCGGCAACGGCGGCTGCGGCGTCGGGAACGGGAGCGGGAACGACGGCAGCCACACCGCTCGACGAGCATGTTAGTCGCGCCAATTCGAGACGCTTGGTAGGTCGCTCATTAATTACCGATACCGAAACCAAAGAACCCAAGCCAAACCCAACCAAACCCAGCCAAACCAACCGAAACTCCTCCCCACCGAACTCCCCCCCACCAGAAGCCATCCCACTAACAGAGAAAGAGTAGAACGAGTAGAGTTGCTAATCACTAACTAACCTGTAAATCGGTAGACCCCACTTTGGGCACCACCCCGGTGTTGCTATAGAAAAGTTGTTCCACACGAAAGCTACTGCGATCTGCTTATTTGTACAGAGTTAAACTAATTCCCCGATCTTTCACCTCCACCTCCAGAGCGCCACAAAGCGAGCCGGACTGTCCTGCTCCAACTGCCTCACCACCTACACGTCGCTGTGGCGACGCAATCCCGCCGGGGAGCCCGTGTGCAATGCCTGCGGTCTGTACTTTAAGCTGCACAGCGTGGCCAGACCTCTGACCATGAAGAAGGACACCATACAGGTGAGTGTGAAAGTGGGAAATGATAACTTGCCTCCCTTGCAGGCCTCGAAAACTCTAGGCTTCGTCTTTCTACCAATCATTAATAATTTCAAAACTAATAATGACATTCTATTGCCTTGCAGAAACGCAAACGCAAACCGAAGGGCACCAAGGGCGAAAAGTCCAAGTCCAAGATGAAGAGCGCCCTGAACTCCACCCTGGAGAGTGGCTCCTTGTCGGCCAATTGCCACAATGTTGGCCTCGGCATGGACAGCAGCCAGATGGACGTGAATGATGGTGAGTTCCCTCGGTTAATATCACGCCGTGTGCATGCCTAATTCGTGATGTTTGCTTTCTCTTTGTTCCCCGCTCACCTGCTCACCTGGTCAGATATGAAACCACAGACAGAAATGAAACCATACATGCCATACTCATCGCAGCAGCAGCAGCAACTCCAGCAGCAGCAGCAGCAGCATCAACAGCAGCAGCAGCAGCAACAGTTGCTCGCTGACCAGCACTCATCGGCGGCCAGCTCGCCTCATAGCATGGCATCCTCATTATCGCCCTCAGCCACATCACATCAGACGCATCCGCTTCAGCACCAGCAGCAGCAGCAGCAGCAGCTCTGCTCCGGACTGGACATGTCACCCACTTCGTCCTACCAAATGTCACCCATCAACATGCAGCAGCAGCAACATCATCATCATCAGCAGCAGCAGCAGCAATCCTGCACGCCCGGCACGCCCACTTCCATCTACAACACATCCTCGCCCACACATCACCTTCACAATAACAACAACAATAACACGCTCTTCAACAACAACAACAACAACAACAACCATAGTAGCAATGAGAATAACAACAAACTTATACAGAAATATCTGCAAGCTCAGCAGCTGAGCAGCGGGACCGGGAACGGGAGCGGGAGCAGCGAGCATCAGCAGCTGCTGGCGCACCTCATGCCGAGCTCGATTACTGCGGCAGCAGCAGCAGCGGCAGCGGCAGCGGCGGCGATCAACACAATCAAATCGGAGGCCTTGTCGCTCACCTCGCAGGCAGCGTCCTCCACGGTGGCGTCAGCGGCGGCGGCGGTAGCGGGCAACACGTCAACACCGACCACGGCATCGAGCACATTATCCTCGCTGAGCCTCAACAACAGCAACAGCATTATTAACCTGCAGAATCCCTATCATCAGCTGGGACTTGGTCAGGCGCTGTGTAAGCCGGGACATGCCTCACCGCCCTACTACCTGACGGCGGAGGACGACGAACAGCCGGCCCTCATCAAGCAGGAGCAGATTGATCAACAGCAGCAGCATCAGCACCACCAGCACCACCATCAGCAGCAGCAGCAGCAGCAGCACGGAGAGCTAATGCTTAGCCGATCGACCTCGCTGGACGAGCACTACGAGTTGGCCGCCTTCCAGAGGCAGCAGCAGCAGCAGCAGCACCTCCAACAGCAGCAGATGGGACACCACGACCAGCATGTGGCCGCCACCAACTATGCCATGCACGCTGCACAGCAGCAGCTGCAGGAGATGGAGCGCAAGTTTGGCGTGGAGCGGGAAACGGTGGTCAAGATGGAGTAGGCCACGCTGCACGAGGAGGCGGCAAGGACTGCCCTACACCAAGGACCAAAGAATCTGCTGTTACATCATAAATCTCATAGCTCCAAAGAATTTATAGCCCTTAGTCTCGCGCGTATACCAAGGAAGTCGTTCTCCAAGAACCCTCCGTCGCCTTTCCAAAACTCTATTGCATCATTATCTGTACATAGCGCCTAAGCAAGTTGATTGACATTTCCACATTTGGCGAACTACGACGAATCGCCTACCACTCGAAATTTGTTATTTAAAAACTAGTTTAATTCTTAGCACAATGCTAGCTAGCTAGCAGCAAAAAAACGGTTCGATCCCTAGATTAGTCCAAATTTGTTATCCAATCGAATACCCTTTGAGATTTCCCACAATCAAATTCCACCTAGATATTAGCCGCTAATATTAGTTAAGCCAGCAAACAAAGACAAAAACACACACACAAAAATCCAAAAGCGAAAACAAAAACAATCGAAGTAACCAACAATCTCATGCAATTTAGTTAGTAATTTATATATTTTTTATACACTTATCGATATAAATATTTAATGCAATTTAAGTTTTAGCCTCTTACATTCTCTTTTACATCATCTTTGCAATATTAATTTTATTTCTTTTGAACAAATAAACGACGACTGTCACATATTTCCCCAATCATTATGAGTTTTTATTCGTTTTTTTTTTAATATTAAAATAATACAAAGGAGGCCTACGGAGCGTATGTGGAATATTCTTTTGATGACTTGAAGTTTTCAGTGTTGGTAAGTGGTAAATTTTGGCTGAAGATTTGACAGGCCCCTGAAACTAGGCAACACCATTTGTAACGCTCAGGAGGAGGCCCAAAAAAGTAGTCTTCACATTTTACACGTGCAAATGTAAAAATCCTTGTTTAAAATTAACATTTGAAAGAAAATCAATAAATTCTTAAAAAAGTATTCAAGGTTTATATTTAACATTCTTTTAGGACCGGTTTCCATCAATATATGTATAAAGGTATATGAAAATTAGGTCGAAACACCAGGTTGATCGCCCTCGCTAGATGTCGCTAATGTTCGTTACA
>JAEIIH010027229.1:0-18350 GCA_018904745.1 Drosophila orosa
TTCTAGCAGACGCTGTCGAGCCTTTTATTTAATTATTTATTTTTTACGTGAAGTTGCACCAATTAAATGTAATAAATTAAGTCAATTAAAAATGACTAAGAACTTCAGCAGTTCCCAAGTCAAGCTGCTAGTTAGACATTCGTAAATTAAAAGCGAATCAAGCCCCTATAATACATTGTATTCAGTCATCACAGGATCACGCCCTTTTTATAATTTATAAACGTGTTTAAGTTTTTTTTATCCCCTGACAAGTAATAAATTGTAAAATCGCATTAACAAAAATTCCCCTAGAAATAGCAAAATTTATTAGGCATAATAAATTTACAAAAAAAAGTACCTTTGACATGGTGTGATCTGATTTATAACTAGAAATTTACTAAAGATCAATTAGGTCAAATAGGAATTCCCTTACTTATCATCAAACATTTGAATGTCTGTATATATTAGTTTTTTATTTATAGTAATATGCAAATTTTGCTCAGTGAAGGTTAGTGGTAAGACTGCAAAAGTTCAGCATTCAGAGCAAATCTTCAGACAATCTCTTCTGTTTGGGATGTCTCAGAAAAAGCCAGAGGAAAGCCTATTCAACGTCAAATTTTTGTCGTTTGCCGGAGGGCAATGTCATAATCTCCGCGACGCGGTGGTTATTCCCCCGTTTCGCTTCACTTAAATGCAGGCTTATTACACATTTCTGTGCATCTCTCCGTATTTGTGTTTAGCGGGCACTACCGCTATTGTAATTTGTCATTTATTTGCACTTCGCATTTGAGTGACTGCCGCTCGCCGGCAGGAGGAAGCGGAAATAAGTGCAGTGTTTTGATTGCATTTCGCACATTTACTGGAACCATCGAGCATGTAAAAGTCCGTTGTTCAAACTATTACAAAGTTTCAAATGCTGTAACGCTTTCAGCTGGGTGGCAACTCTAGCCGCAAAAGATACGTTATCGATAGTTGCACTTGTATTTCAGAATAAAATTTGAAACTATCAATCTCAAATAATATGCTCCAGTTTTTGAAGAGAATACTGGCTCGAAGATATTGCCGTAACTCAAATTTAAACATATAAGAAAATGGCGAAAATTTAGATTATTTTATGAGTCCATCGCAAACAATTAATAATTTGTGTTTCCTGTCAGTTCCGATTTTTCGTTTCTTTCGTCTTTATTTTTTCGCATCATTTTAAGAGACCTAAAAATAACAATCGAATTATGATGAGCGACAACAAAAAGCCGGCAATGCTGCACCTGGAACCCAAGAACGTTATCATTCTCGAGGGCCTCTTTAATGGCCTGGTGAGGGAGAACCTTTTCATTAAGAATCCCAGAAAGATCCAGAGTGTAGCTTTCAAGCTGAAGACCACTACGCCTCATTTGTTCTTCGTACGCCCCAATACCGGGGTTCTGGGTCCCGGCGAGAAGGTCACCGTGGACGTCTTCCTGAAGCCCATTGTCGAGGATGTCGGCCAGCAACGCCCCATGCTTCTCATCGAGGCGGCCGTGGTCTTCGGCGGCGATATCGATCTGCAGGAGTTTTGGAAGGTCCAGAATTCGGCCATCTGGAAGGCCAAGATCAAGTGTGAGTTGGTCCCGTACAAGTCGTCGGAGGAGAGTTTCCGCCAGGCAGGTGACGGCGCTACCGGCTCCCAGGAACGGAATGAAAAGACCAAGCTGTTAGTCCCCTCAGGGCTCAAATGCATCATCCTCTTCCACTAAGCAGGACCGACTCTTTAGGCGCTTTTTATGGAATGCAGTATATGACTGTACATGACTGTACATTAACTTATACCTCATATACCAATAAAACCATATTACAAGCAACGTGCCATTAATACAGAAGCATATTTTTGAACATTTTTATCAAATTATATTGCCTTGTAACTCCCATTGCCCTGTTGGAAACCATTTTTCAGAAAGCAAATGCACAGGATTAATATTTTATATTTTTTTGTATCACTTTGAGCTACTTTAATTAAATTGCGCGATTTTCGTAAAATTTTGGTAATTTTTGGTGAAATTTTGATTAAATATGATATAATATGAAATAATATTAATAATAGAATATTTCCTACATAATAATATATGTTAATTCAAATTTCAGTTTACTATCAAAATCGATGAATCGATTGTATCGCCGAGGTTTTTGCAGCTTTTTATTTTTACTCTGCTGCAAATAGAGGTGGCAATTATCGATGTTTTTGACACATCACTCAAGTATACGTAAAAAATTATTTATAAATTGAAATATTTTATTATTATTTTGATGTTTTCAAATTTTTAACCGTAAGCATGCTGATGAACACAACCATTGTTTCGAACCTTTTCTTCACATGTAGTACAGTTTTTCCAATCAGATGTTGTTATACGATATTTTTGTATACTCTTGGCACACTGACAAATGACGGCGCTCACGAACAGCCGTTTTAAACTATTTGCCTCTTGCTCTCTCTCACTGCTTTGAAACGCTATTTAATATGTGACCAGATGTCAATCTTCCCATTTACTTAATTTAAAAAGTACTTAAAAATACAATTTAAAAATGTTTTTAAATTATATTTTGGGTTCTAAAAGAACTGTAAATCAAGTGAAAGAGTTGTTTTTTTAATACAAAGCAACAAAAAAAATGTGAAAATGCCAACATCTTTGACATTTTGCCCAGTGTGCAGTGTTACCAGAGTTTTCATCTGGTAACATTATAAAGTCGGCAAAAACATAACAATGATGGCGAGGGGAGCACGAAATGCACGTTACCTTGTATAATTTGTATCGTGCAACAGACGACGACGACGACCACTCGCTCCCGCCGATCGATCCGGCGACTGGGGGCGAGGAACAGGCGTGGAAAACCAACGCGGCGCCGCCATTGAGAAAGAAAGCGTGTGCTCCCAAACAAAAAGGGGGAGAGGAGAAGAACAAGCGACACACACACACAGAAATAGAGAGTGAGAGAGAAAGAGAGGGAGAAAAACCGATTCGAGGTCGCCGGATGCAAAGATGTCGCAGTCAGCCGTAGCCGTATCCGTGGGAGGAGCAGCAGCGTCGGAATCGGCGCCTGGAGAAGGCTCATGTGACCAGGACGTAGGTGCCGCCACGAAGCAGCCGCCACCCGAGGCGCTGCAGGACGGGGACACGAGCAACAGCCTGGAACCGGGCGAGGTTGTGACCCCGCCGCACCACCGCCTCTCGTCGAGTCCCGCCCTCAAGAAGCAGATGCTGCTGGGCAAGACGCTGCGCAAGACGCTGAACAGTCACAACCACATCAAGGACGCTGATGGCTGCGAGGAGCAGGTGAGACCCGTCTGCGAGCTGGCCCGACAGGAGAATGGTTCCCAGGAAACGCCCATGGACGAGGCCGATGACAGTGAGGGCCTCTACTCGGACACGGACTCTTCGGTGGAGGATCTGAAGAGCGTGGAGGATGTGCAGCAGGCGAGAAAGGAGAAGCAGGCGGAGGCGGCGGCTGCCGCGGGCTTGCCACAGGCGCCGCCCACTCCGTTTCTTGGCCTGAGTCCCCTGAGATTCCACATGCGCGCTCCGCCGTCCTGCTTCGACTTCCCGCGCATGGGCTTCATGCCCCGCATGGCCAGGGGCGGACCGCGGGGCATGCGACCGCCGTTCTTTGGCCGGCCCCCAGCACCGAATCGCATGGTTGGGCAATCGCCGGTGCTGCCGCCGGGCGCAGCTAAGCTTCCACCAGGCGCAGCAGGAAGTCAAGGAAGTGTCGGCCACAATCCTGGACGCTCTAGGCGGCCCCAATCAGATATAAGGTAAGAGTCCCTTCCCAAAGTTACGTAAGAGATCGACAGAAGTCATGTTTTTCGTTTCAGCTGGACAACGCTGCAGCCGGCTGTGTCCTTTACCTTCAATCTGATCCCCGAGTGCTCCAGTGCCAAGCATAAGGATTGCAAGCAAAAAGCGGAGACTACAACTGCTGCAAAGTCAAAGGAACCACCAGCCAGCGGAGATAAGGAGAAGAATGCTACGGAACAATCGGATCCATTGAGGGAAAAGTCCAGGGAAGAATCCCAGCAGAATGCAGAAGCAAGGGGGAAGACCATGGACGGATTAAAGGAGAGAGATCGCAACGGAGGAAAGACCAGGGAGAGATCCCAGGCACGGGATTCAACTAGAGCATCTCCTGAACGAGCTGGGGAGAAATCAAAGGACAGAACCAGAGGAAAGACAAGAGAAAGATCAAAGGAGAGAGAGTTCAGCAGAGGAAAGACAAGGGGAACGTCACAACAGAGGAAATCCAGAGGAAAATCGCGGGAAAGAGATCCAAGCAGAGGCGAAACGAGAGATCAACCGCGAGGGAAAACCAGGGAGAAAAGCAGGGAGCGGGATCAAACTAGAGAAACAACTGTCACTGAGCAAACTCGTGGGAAAGACAGGAAAATGTCCCACGAGAGCAACCAAATTAAGGGAAAGACCCGAGAACATTCAAGGGAGAGAGATCGGACAAGGGCTAAAACGGCGGACAGGTCCAGATCTACAGAAAAGCTGGGGGAAAAATTCCAGGATCGGAGGGAGAAGCATAGAGCCAGATCTAAAGAAACAGCAAATGAGCCTCCGAACGAAAACCCAATGGATAAACCCCATGAAATGCTTGACAAATCCATGGATAAGCGACATGAACGCTCTAGGGAAAATCCCAGCGAAAAATCGAGAGAAAATCCCCGCGCACGATCCCGAAAAAGTTCCAAGGAGAGAGTCTACGACAAATCCGCGGAAAGAATTCAACAAATGGAAACCAAGGAGCCGAAAGACAAATTTAGAGGTAAAAGAGAAAGCCCCATAGAACCCCAGAGGGACAGGCAACACACACAGCAATCTGCTGAACGAAGACGCGAACGTTCCCGGGACAAGCTGAGAGAGCGATCCAGGGAAAGGTACTCAAGGGAAAAGTCCCAAGAACAGTCGAGGGGCAAGGCTAAGCATAGCAAGCATGATAAGTCAAGGGATCACTCGGGGGAAAGCCGGTCCGGAAGAGCGGCCACCCCTTACGATCCCTTCGGGGATGCCACTCAAACCCTCAGAAAGAGCGAGGCTAGTTCCGCCTGGGCCGGCAAGGAGGGCACACCTCCGATGACGCCACCCCACCAGCGGGCGCAGACTCCTCCAGCCAGCGACACCCCCAAGACCAAGGTCTTCGATATTTTCGCAGACTCACCGCCAAGACCAAACACTGCCATTGCAGCTGTCTCAGCTGTGATCATCGACGGGAGCACCACGCCGCCATTGAAGACGGCACCGGTTTCCACACCCATCATTGCTCCCATACTCGCCAAGCCCACCAAGATGACGCCATTACTCAAGGCCAGCGAGATTCACAGCAGGATTGGCGCCCTGCTCGAGGACGATGATAACGATTTGCACTTGGAGGCCCTTCTGGCCACCAAGGAGCAGCTTTTCCGTCGTACCAACGAGTATAAGGAGCGCAAGGAGGCACCTAAGGAGATCAAGGCGGAGAAAGTGGCGGAGCAGCGACGATACGTGAACCCCTTTAACCGCGAATCAGTATTAAGCAGCGAGAGGAAATCCTACTCGTTCCAAAGGAACGGCAGTCGTTGTTCCAGCGACAGCGAAGAAAACTGGGACAGAGCTGAGGAGATGAGCCGGAGAGACGATAAGTTCAAGGATATCAGCACTAAGATTGAGAAGGATCTAACACCGCCGCCGCCACAGAAACCGCTTACTGTAACCCGCATCAAAGTCGAGCGCAACGCCACTCCGCCAAGGGAAGAGTCGGATCGGGATCGGGAGGTGCTGGTGAGGAATGGAGCAGTGGCAGCCAACGCTCCACCGCCGGCGGCAAAGGAGCAGGAAAGCCCGGATACAGATGACTACATTGACAACTGGGAGAATGACGATTCGATATCCAGCATGCCGAAGAATGCTGCTCCGGCCACTCCAACTCCAGCCTCAGCTCCGGCCGCTGCTCCCAATCATAATTCCGCGACAAACATCACAACACTTCAGCAACCTCCTGCCCAGTTCAATGACGACTACGACGAGGACGAAGACGACTCGAATGCCCTGTGGAATGCCAACAGCACGCCACCTCCCCGCGCTAAGGCGGCCAGCCCGCCGATGAGCAATATTCATGAGTTGTACGACAAGTTCATGAACAGCATCGAGATGGGCAGCGCAGAGAGGGGGGATAATGCCTCCAAAAACAGTTCCTTAAGCAATTCCACTGCCGAAGAGAGTTCCTCGGGCTCCGACACCTCATCGACCAGCAGCAGTAGCAGCGACTCCGACGACGACTCCAGTTCAGAAGACGAGGAGGATGGCAATGAAAACACTTCGGGTGATGAGTCCCCTTCTGCAGCAGGCGCTGCCAAGTCCTGTCCAGACGATCAGCCTGGCAAGGAGCATCAGCAGAAGAAGAACAATGTAAGCAAGGACCTGCGGAAACTCAAGAGTCTCGAGGATAATCTGGCCAGGATTCAAATGATGCGCGAGAACTACGATGCTGGCGATGAGATCTCCGAGGAGCTGCTCAAAATGGAGTCCCTCTTTCTCATGCAGCGCAATGCCATCATGGACAAGTACCGCAAGCAGGAGCTCAAGAGCAACGCCAGCGAAGATCAGCAGCTGCAGCAGCAGCAGCAAATGGAAGCGCCGCAAGTGGAGCCGCCAGTTGAACAAGGTTCTCCCGCTCCTGTAAATAGCATCTTTGATGCCAATCGAGGGGTCATCAAGATGACCATTTCGAGGCTGAAACTGACGAGTAAGTCGGCTATTTTCGACAAGGATGAAGCGGACCATCAGCCTGCGCCAACCAAACTGGCGGCAGAGCCACCTAGGCCAGGTGTATTGCTACCACTGCCGCCACTAAAGCCGCCAAAGGAGGTGGCCATTGTGAAGCCCACGATTGTGGAAGCCCGATCGAAGCCCAGGGTTTTGAGGAGTCCGCCACAGTCGGCGTCGGCATCGGGTAATCGTCGCAGATCTCGCTCGCGTTCCATCTCCCGAAATAAATCCAAGCGCCGAAGTTTGAGGCCAAAGTCCCGTTCCTCGAGTCCGAAACGCTGGCGTCCTCCGTCGCCGCGAAGAGGTTCGCGATTCGCCAAGCGGAACAGCGGAGGATCAGCAGCAGCTGCAACCAAAATTGGAAGGAGCCACAGTCGGAGCCTGACTCGGAGTCGAACGCGCAGCAGAAGTCCCAATCGCCGAAGACGTCCTCCGTCGACTGCGGGTAGCCGAAGACGTGGTTCCCTTTCTCCTGGCCCAACCAAACTCGCTGGGCCCCGGTCACCACCTCATCCGCGCCTCCGACGATCCCTGACGCGGGAAAGGGATCGGGAACGGGAACGGGACAGGGATCGCCGCTCACGCTCGCCACTGCCATTTAAGCCACCCTCCCCGCCCATGCGACGCAGTTGGTCGCATTCCCGGTCACCAACCCGAAGGAGAACCCATTCCCGGTCCAGATCGCCACGATTCCGTTCGCCCAGGGACGGGGGCCAAAGCTTTGCCGACTACTTCGGGGAGAATCAGGGCATGGAGGCGGCCGCCTACTACTACAACATGTCGCTGATGCAGCAAGAGTATCAGGATCCCACGGGCACGGGCTACGATACGTACGCCGCCTACATGGATTCTGCCTACAACATGGAGCAGGCCTACGCCCAGTTCTCGGAGGGTTACTCTCACATTTATGGCGATTATCCGGGTGAAATGGACAGCTCCGCCTCGCCTCAGCTTCTGGGATCGTCGGTGCTCAGGGAACTGCCCATGGCTCCTGTTGTGCCGGTGGCCGTGCAGAAGGGCAACGTCCTAGAGATTGTGCCCACGGGCGACGCCATGGTGGTGAAGGATATAAGCCTCATGCCAGTGCCAGCAGAGGAACCATTGGAGGATGAAAGGTGAGCTTAACAATGATTGTAATTTAGACTTGTGTATACATTTCCTTCTGTCTGCACAGCAAACCCAAGCGAAAGCGTGTGAACTTTGTGGACAATGTGCTGCCTAACTACGAGAGCGAGAGCGAGGACCGGGCCGTCGTTACGATGGCGGTGGAGCGTGCCCTATGCCAATATCAAGAGCGTCGCTCTCGTGCCGCCGCCCGACTGCAGCAGATTCGCGACGAGCTGCTCGCCCTGCCCCCACCTCCTCCGCCGCTCACACCGAAGCCCGCCAACCTGGAGAAGCCCGTGCTGGTGCAGAAGAAGCCCAAGTTCCGTTTCTTCCACTTCGATCCCATCAAAGGAGCCATTGTGAAGACTCACTCACGGGTATGGCGACCCAACATCCGCCCGCCGTTCGATCCCAAGCACTTCGCCATGCTGATAAAGACGGGACGTTTGCCTCCGTTCCCGCCGGGCTTCATGCGCCACCGCCCGCCAAATATACCCGCCCATGTGGATCCTGCCACCAAGGCGGCGATGCTCAAGGAGTTCTTCAGCAAACATCCCCCGCCACCGCTGCCGATGCCCATGTGCATGCCCGATGGGATGCCATACTACCTGAGTGGACCACCGCCAATGCCAGCTGGGGCGTCGCTCTCGCTCTCGCCAGTGCCGCAGCCCATTCCGGTGCTCGGCAGTCACGGCTATCAGGGCTATGCCCATCCATCGCCAGTTCCGGTACCTGTTCCTGTGCCTCCCGTGGCCGTGCCGCCGCTTGCAGCGTCGGTGCCCGCATCAACTGCCCCAACGCCGCCCAAGGCGATGATAGCTCCCTTCTTCACACCACCGCCGTTGCCCGAGCTACTACCAATACTACCCGACCTGCCCACACAATTCAAGGTGAAGTCTGTGCCCACCATCACCGAGATAATGCCGGTGGATATACTGCAGCAGTTGGGACCGCTGCCCAAGACTCTGGATGTGGACGACGGTGGGGGGATGGCGAGCCCCGAGCTGGCCAGCAACGATCTCAAGGAGGCTGACGCTGATGCTGAGCTCGAGGCCAAAGCTGAGGCCGGGGAACAACTGCCAGGGGTGGAGGAGGCCAAGACGCAGCTGCTTATGGAGACCCAGTAGGACTATCTTTAGTTGGATTTTTTAGCCAATAAATTTTGTAATAGATAATTTTTATTTGAACACTCCAATCGATAAGCAAGCCCCCCTTATACCTTTGAATTATTTCCAAGTTTAATTAGTTTCCATTTTTGACAACTTTGTGAACAAATCGCATTTACAGATAGAAATCGTTTTAGGTTTTATACGCTCTAGGTTTTGTATGTCATTTATACATCATATGGTTCGACTTGATTTCTACAAGAAAATAAAAATGTAAATAGTTCGCGTTGGCTTAAGAATTATCTATGAATTAGCATACGGCGTAAGCATTACATTAAATTATACGTATCTTTGAGTCATTACTTAGTCTAACGAAATTATATTCGAATTAAATCTAATATTACAAGAAATGTATGTGTCGAATGTGAGGTGTGTGTATGTGCGATGTGTGTACAAATACAATTGTCTTTGCCTTGAGTGAGCATGAAAAGTAAATAATTTCATTTTTATTCCGATTCAAATACGTAGTTCAACTTTGTCGTTCTACCTTCCCGATGCACATTCTGTAAAAATCAATATCAATTTGATATAGCGACCGCTTCTTAAACATAATTATGAGCGAATGAATGGACGACTGGTTTCTCCTCAAGATAACCGAAGAAATTAGGTAAATTCAAGCCCGACTTTAATGACGCATTACCTGCTAGTTATTCCAAAGAAATCTCCCTGGGCGTCAGAACCAATGGAAAACACTTGGCTGGCAGGGCCAAGCTCTCGGGACTTATCTGAATCGTGGATGGATCGTGGCTGCTCACATCATACCTCTGCAGGATGTTGGCCAGGATGAGGAACCCGAATCCTCGCACCAGATTCTGGCCAATGCAGGTCCGTTTGCCGATGCTGAAGGGCAGAAAGTGTGGAATGTTTTTCCTCAGCTGCAGCTTTTCCGTGTCACTTTCGCAGCCCGAGTCCGAGCCCGAGCCCTTGGGGGAACCTCTCCTGTGTGATTTCTCCAGAAATCTTTGCGGATTGAACTCTTCGGGATTGACCCAGTTCTTCTCGCTGGTGTTGAGCACATAGTTGTTGATGAAGACTAGGGTGCCCTTGGTTACCCCATAGCCGGAGATCACGGCATCCTCAGTGGTAACGTGGGGCACAATCGGCGAAGAGGAATACCGCAGCACCTCGAAAATAGTGGCCATTGTATACGGCATTTCGTTCATGTCCATTAGGCTGACTTGTCGCTTCTCCGCCGATGTAAGACCATCAATTTCCTCCTGGATTCTCTTGCCTATTTCCTGATCCCTGGCTATGTAGGCCAGCACTAGCATCACCAGATTTCCCACAGCCGAGTGGCCGCCGACGAAGTCCTCCAGCATGAAGATTATGGTATTCCGCGAGACCTCCTTGTCCTCAACGATACTCTTGAGCAGAGCGTCTGTGAAATCCCGATCCGGCTCATCCACGTCGACGTTCAGCTCCCTGTGGCAAATGATCCGATCCAATATGAACTTTCGGATAGTCGTCGACCAGTTGGTAATCTTGTTGAGGTGTCGCTGGTAGAAGGGAAACAGCCAGGGCAGGAAATCCAGAGGGTGCCCCTGGTTGATCTCCCAGAAGATCTCGTCGAAGAACTGCACGATCTGCTGGAACTCCTTGTCCTGGTAATCGAATCTCAGGGAGCACATGTACTGACTGAACATATTGGCGCACGCCTTGAGGATCAGTGGCTTGATTTCCATTGGTTCTCCGGCGACTAGCTGTTCCCTTAGCTCCCGGTTCCAGTGCTCCATCTCGGCGCAACCGATCTCGGACATTTTCACATAGAACGACGAGGACTCCCGAGGGGAACAGTGGCGACGTGCGAGGTTCCGTCGCTTCTGCTGGAGCTGCGACCAATCGCAGAGAGCCAGGGAGTTGCTCCGCTCGCCGCCGAACAGTTTGTGATACCGCAGAAAGTCCGGACGGCCACTCATCACCTTACCATTCTGGTTCAAGACCTCGCGGATCAGCTCCAGATTGTTCACCACCAGGCAGCGGGTGTGCCCAAAGGTCAGCGAGTAAATGTCCCCGAACTGCTTGGACAGCTCCGTGAAGCCCGCAAAGGGAGTGTCCCTGTAGCGATCCAGCAGGTGAAGGTTGCCGATGATGGGCCACGGACGTGGTCCCGGAGCTTGGCTGTATTTCTTCTTCTTGTGGCCGCCAACCATTTGATTCTGTCCCGTGGAATGGGCATTTTTGAGGGGCTGATTAACCCGCCGCTGGGCCCCGTAAAAAATGCGCACGTAAGACGTAATGACCACACTTATTAAAATGCCTAAAACGGTATAAGCCACAGTTACAGTCGCGAACATTTTCGCTTAGTTGTTGAAAGTAGAGAATGCAAAACGCAACTGACGACGGTCAGCAAAATCGATCAGCAGGTAACCTCAGGCTTCGGGAAATCACTTTCCCATTTTGTGGGGTGAGGACTTACCTCCGCCTTACCTTACCTGCTGGAGTGGGCCGAACTCGCTACCTGATTGTTTTGGTTGTTAAGAAGGTCTTAATGTGTCTCCCTACCCTTCCCTTTCCGCTTAGAGGTCAGCACGAATATTCAAGTTCGACCAGGCAACAGCCATCTGCAATATTGCATTTTAATTTCGTATTGAAAGAACATCGAGAACCAATTTTCATTTTATGATCCCAGAGTGACCTATTTTGAAGATAGCTGAATTTGCGGTATGTATTTGTAAGATGTATGAAATGTAGTTTGCTTATCATAATAATTACCTATATTTCCGCTGGCTTTTGAAGAAATTAAATTAGGATTTTGTTAGATTTTCTTAGCAATAATATTTGTTTATAAGATCTAGTTTTGTATTGACTTTATTTCACCATTTCTTTGATAGACATTATAATATTAGCGTTTAGTGTTTCCCCTACTTAAGTCCTTTTTATTTACAAGACTTTGGGAACTTTAGGTTTGCTATATTTTCTATAATTTCCCCTAATTATTATATTATTACATATACACTCCCCTAGGAGACAATCTTAAGCTACTCTCTTTATTTTTTGAGTATTCCTTATGAGTATACGAGACTTTACTCGTCCAGTTTGTCTTTGGCAAAGGGCCCCATGTTGGCTGCATATGCCATCATGGCCGGAATGGAGCTCTGCTCGAAGTTGCCCGTAAAGAGATGCTCGAAGGGACCGGAGGCGAAGACGCCCACATCCTCGGCGCCATGGGTCTCGCTACTCAACGGAACCGTGGCCTGGAATTCGAACTCCTCCGTGGTTGTGTCCACATGCGAGAGATCGATGCGACCGGATTTTTTGTTGTAGGTTTTCTTAAAGCCAGGGCCATTGGCATAGGACAGAACGGTGAAGGGCAGGCCGTCGTCAGCCAGGTTCGGAGCCAGCGTCAGAATGTTCTGGCGGCGGTACTAAATATATAAATTTAAGAGAAATGTTTACTATTTAAATTGAAATTAATATGTATTTAATAATTACTCACCGGATAGCCATTGATGGACATGGTGTGCGAGTGGTCCGATGTCACCACAATCAGAGTGTCCTCCTCGCTGGTCATTTTCCTGGCCATTTCCACGGCGGAAGCAAACTCCTGGGTATCCTCCAGCGCCTTTCTGGCCTTCGTGTCATGGTGCGCCATGTCGATCCGGCCACTCTCCACGAACAGGAAGTAGCCCTGCTCGTTCCTGCTCAGCATCTTGATGGCCGCCTCGGTCATGTCGGAGAGCGAGGGCTCGGCTTCCTCGTAGTGGGTCCGCTGGCGATCTCCGTGATACGGCAAGTGTGAGGTCTCAAAGAGTCCGAGGAGGTAGTCCGACTTGTTGAGATCCGTTTCCAGCAGACCCTTGAACGACCACACGTAGTTGCCCTCGGATCCCTGCTGCTTCTTGATCTCCTGCCAGTCCTTGATCAGATCCCGGCCATCGGTGCGAACGCCTCGAACTCCCACCTCGTCGTGCATTGACTTATCCCGGAAGTAGGAACGGCCGCCGCCCATGATCACCCGGAGTTCCTGGCCCACGGGCCACTCCACCAGCTGGCGGGCAATGTCCGTGTTGAGTTCGGGGCTGCACTTGGAATCGATGATCTCGCCATCGTGCTCCCAGCTTCTGTCGGCGACATGGGCATAGGCTCCGGCTGGCGAGGCATGTGTGACCCTGGCGGTGGTCACAATACCCGCCCACTTGCCCGCCTCCTGGGCCCACTGGGCAATGCTCTGGGTGTGCGTACTGGCATTGGTGGCGGCCTCACAGTCACCACGCTGCACCTTGGCATTCACGCCGATGGTGCCGTAGTTGGCCTTCACGCCGGTAAGGTAGGCCGTGGCCGTGTTGGCCGAGTCCGGAGTCCTCTCGTTCACTGCGTACGTCTTGGACAGGCCCAAGTAGGGGAACTTCTCGAAGGAGACCTGCTTGTTGCTGTCGCCCATGAAGGCCCGGGTGGCCGCAATCGTGTGGATGGACATGCCGTCGCCGAGGAACAAGATCACGTTCTTGGCGCGGTTCTCGTTCAGCTTCTGAAGCCCGGCCAGCTTATCGGCCAGAACCGATTGGGCCTTATCGTGCCAGAAACGTGTTTCCAGCTCCTCGTCGAGGGCCACAAAGTCGCGTGAGGCCTGCAGACGGGGATGGTGTTCTGTAAAATCCGGACTTTGGGTTAGCAACTAATCAGCAATCGGCGGGAAACAATTTGGTATAATAAAACTACCACCTCAAGGGTGTTGTGGCGGTAGTTTCTTTGTTTAAATCTATAAATCAGTTTTAATTATAGACATTTATTGCGGTCGCGTTTAACCTCTAATCGCTGCAAAAATCGCACCTCATTAAATAATAATAAAAAGTGTTAAAAACGTTTTTTGCAGTTGCGATAAAGTAATAATTTCATCAGCCAGAAACGTTTCTGGCTACTTAATTTATTTTACAAAAATAAATAAACAAGGACTTAATTTAAAAACACCTTTTTGCAAACGTAATTGCTTACGTAAATCTACATCTTATTTCCTAGTTAATTATTTTTGTAAAATACATAACATATTACATAACTTTTTGTATTATTCAAGCGCTATAAATATTAAATGGATAGTTAAAAAAGTCCAAACAATACCCTAAGGCAGCGATGGGCACGCAGTGGCTCAATTTGCTCACGCTGCTCAAACCGTTCTCTTTTTTCGGAGGCAGTTGGCAGAGCTGCTGCTCAAACAGTTAGATCTCGTGCCCTCTGCTGCCCTAAGGTATAGTAAAGGAGTATAAAATACTATAAAGTATTAATTCTTAATATACATTTTTTTCACTTATCTAATCGAAACCAACTAATCCATAAATTTGAGTCCTACATTTATATTTCAAGTCTTGCTATACATATTTCAACTTTTTATTGCAATAGAATTTTGCTACCTATTTTTAAAAAACATTTAATTTATTTAAACTTTCATTTTTGGCCACAAACAACAAATAACATGAAAAACAAAAGCATATTCTTATAAATAATAATATAATTAATAATCAGAATCTTTTACTATTTTTTATCGAAAACCAAATCCAAAACCAAATTACTTAACAATATTTATTTTAATAATTCCCAAACCCTTTCTTTAGCCCTGTCCTCTCATTGCTGATAATTCCTGTTCACGTGAACACCCGAATCGTAAATTATTATGGCCCGCCCATGACTCAACCTTTTCAAAAATAGATCGAGATTAGGAAGCGAGCTTAATGAGTTAACAAGATTTGCGATAAGCCCAAGGGGCTCGAGCTCTTGCCATTGGCCGTAGATAAGCCAGGGGGCTCCAAGAAGATTCCGATTCGCTCGGGCCCTCTCTTCGGAATCGCGATTCGTGTTATACCAACTCACCATGTTCCTGCTGGTCGGTTAGGTCACCCCGAACCCGGAGGGACAGGAGAGCCAAGAAAGAGCACAAGATCGGGGCACTACTGCTGGTTCTCATCTTGGAACTTTAAAACGAGAATAACTCCGGTCGAAAGCTGCCGCGAGACTGGCCAAATTAGACGAATCGGCCGGGTTATATTGCCTCCCCAGTGTTCCTGTAATATACATACGCATATGGGACTGTTATTGTGATTTGGTGTGCAATCTCGAGTGGCGATCGATCAATTATCTCGAGTGCCAATGCCGGGAAACGTGAGTATCACGGTCTGGCCAAAGGAGGGCCATAAATTCCCGACGCGACTCGGTGCCCTATCGACTCCTCGGCCGAGCTGCACCTGATCCGATCGCTGGGTATATTAATGCCCGGCATGTGACTACGGAGTACAGTATCCAACTAGCTGGCGGAGTGAAAGCATTGCGAGAATGTCTACTCTCAAGTTCTGGATTGGCCTGAGCCTCGTCGCCCTGGCATGGAGTGCCGCTGTTCCGGGCGAGGCGCCCCTTGACGAGGAGCGCATGCATCCCCATCTGCCAAGCAGTCCGCGGATGCGCACGGTTTCTGGGGAGCAAACCTCGGAGTACTGGCTCTCGGCCAGCAAGAAGCTGCTCCGTGAGAAGTTGAACTTTGTGAGGAACACGAACAAAGCGAAGAACATCATCCTCTTCCTGGGCGACGGCATGGGATTGGCCACTCTGGCGGCGGCCAGGAGTTACATTGGCGGCGAGGAGCTGAAGCTGTCCTTCGAGGAGTTCCCCTTCACGGGCCTGTCGAAGACCTATTCGGTGGACAAAGTAGTCCCGGACAGTGCCTGCACCTCCACCTCGTACCTGTGCGGAGTGAAGGCCAACTACGGAACCATTGGCGTCAACGCGCAGGTGAAGAGAGGCGACTGCCTGGCCATGGCCAATGAAACGAACCATGTGTTCTCCCTGGGCAAGTGGGCCATGGATGCGGGCAAAGCTGCAGGTATAGTGACCACCACCCGAGTTACGCACGCCTCTCCCTCGGGAGTCTACGCCCATGTCGCGGACCGGGAGTGGGAGAACAATGCCGTCCTGGAGGAAGCCTGCGGTGAGCAAGCGGAGGGTCTGCAGGACATCGCCGTCCAGCTCATTCACGGCGAAGTTGGCAGCAAGCTGAAGGTGATGCTGGGCGGTGGCAAGCGGAACTTCTACAGCCCGGAGCACTACGACAAGGGCCTCCGCACCGATGGCCGCAATCTCGTCGAGGAATTCGAGGCTCTGGCCGAGGGCAACACGTTCGTGAAGACCCAGAAGAAGCTGCTCAGTGTTAACGCCACCGAGACGGGACGACTGCTGGGTCTGTTCAGCAAGAGTCACATGCACTACCACCTGGAGCAGCTGGCGGATCCGGAGAACAATGAGCCCACGCTGGAGGAGATGACCGAAAAGGCCATCGAGGTGATGCAGACCGAGGAGCAGGGCTACTTCCTGTTCATCGAGGGTGGAAAGATCGATATTAGCCACCACGATACGATGGCTCGCATTGCTCTGGACGAGACGGCGGAGCTGTCCAAGGCGGTGAGGAGGGCCAGGGAGATGACCAATCCCGAGGACACCCTCATCGTGGTCACCTCCGATCACTCGCACACGTTCAGTGTGTCCGGGTATCAGCCTCGCGGCAGCGACATCTTCGCACCCGCCAAGAAGAAGGGCAGCGATGGAAGGCCATACATGGCATTGAGCTACGCCAACGGCAAGAGTTTCGAGGACTACTACAACACGGAGACCCACGAACGGAAGGATCCCACCACTCTGTCCACGATCGGGAACATCGATCAGCTCTTCCCGGCAATGGTGCCCCTGGAATCGGAGACGCATGGCGGCGAGGACGTTGGCGTGTTCGCCTCCGGCCCCTGGGCGCATCTCTTCACCGGAGTCTACGAGCAGAACACCATTCCCCACATCATGGCCTTTGCCGCCTGTGTGGGCGATGGCCTAACAGCCTGCGATCAATAGGATTGAAGGATGATTGACAGACCGAAGGACTCTTAATTAGCTCATTCCAATCAGGCGATTCTCACGTACGCGCTATCGTGTTAAATGAATACTCAAAAAGTGACAGGTACTCCTCGGGTGCAAACACATGACACTCGAGCCGGAAAAATCGGGGATTACTTGCTTTCCTATCAATGTGAATTACCAAATATACACATATATACTTATACGCTTACTGTCTGATTATATGCAGACATCCGACCATTCCGATTGAATCCGATTAAAGTTATTAGTTTTTATTCAATTCTCGACTTTGATTCTTTTTAAAGGGGTGTCGTGTGATCGGAGCAAGTCTCTATCCACTTAACATAGAAAATCTAGATAGTTGAGACTCGTGGAACCAAAAATGTGGCTCGTTCTTAAGGCAAGTGGATTCCTGTCAATAAGTACCCAATCAACTTGATATGTGTATATTATATTTTATATATATAATATACATATATTTATTTAATCTGATTACAAAACAAAGACATGCAATCTGATAAAGAAGTTAATTTTCTAATGATTAAAAAGACGTAGAAAGTTGACATTGAGAGAATTAACATTAGGAAATTAATTTTCTAATGATTCAAAAGACGTAGAAAGTTAACATTGGTGAAATTGCCAATGACAAGTGCTAATTCTATTTTGTTTATTAAATCCACGTGATAATAATATTAAAAGGAAATTGTGTAAGAAATAAAGTATATAAGTGGTTACAACAGTTTGTAAGGAGATTTTCGAACTTTTTTCTTTTATTAGCAGAAAAATTAATCTAATTAAAACATGTTATCGAGCGGTTATTAAAAAACAAACATAAAGCTATTTAGCTAAAAACTGGTCCAAAGCAGATGTAATCCTGAAACATGTTTTGGCCGAGGATCGCCACGGCACGCAGCAAAAATCGATCATATATAAAGTTAGAGCTAGATCACATAGTGAATGACGTTGGAGTTTTTAAAAATATTAATATACATATGTGAACATTAAAAATTTTTGAACAAAATGTTGCCGATTTTACCATTACAAAATCGCCTAATAAACTTTTTTTAGATAAGTTCCCATGTCATTCCCTAGACAATGATTAATTTAAGCGAGGTAACCTTTTTAAGTGAAAATGTTGAAAACTAATCGAAAAAAAGGTTTGAGAAATGCCAAAATAAAGAAATATTGCGGAAGTAGCCCTAAACAAGAGGGCTTACTTCAAATATCTATTAATTTGAAAGTGATCTAAATTGTGGAAGGGCTAAGAGCATAAAACATTATACAGGTCGACAAGGAAAGGTGAGGGTCATATTCAAAGAAATTCGGTGCGTAGAGTCCGAATCCGGCGTCAATTTTTCGGGTACATAACCTCAAATATCTGAAAATCGTGACGTGATGGGACAATTCGGATTCTATGCCCTAAATTCCTTTGGGAATGAAAATCCGCTTTCCAACAACTCAAATGACCCCTGGTATTGATGTTATTAGAACTTTATATATAGAA
>JAEIIH010027230.1:0-18899 GCA_018904745.1 Drosophila orosa
TTCTTTGATTTCATAATGGTAAAGCCTAAACTTCGTTAAAGAAAGCCCTTTAAACCTCTTTTATTTTATAAAGAAAGTTATTTTATAACTTTTTATATTTTCATATTTTTTCCTGAAGAATCTTCCCTTAGAATCATTAAGAATTGCCCTGAACCTCCACGCTTGACAGTCGGCAGTCGTCTGCGAGCGGTTTTTTCGAGAGAAGCGGGTCTTCAACGTTCGGCGTTCGTGATTCGTGTGGCGTTCGTATCGTTTCAGAGCCTCGGCTCTCCAACTTGGCATTCGGATGGCAAACTTTTTGGCCAACTTGCTGCGGGCCACACCGTTAGCCAAGCAGTCGAAACACGCAGCTTGAGGCGAGCGGTTCTTGCGCGCGCTTACACCGCCTTAACTCCTTAACCAAAAAACAGCGAGCAGCTACTAACCCACGGCAGAGACTCAGTAGAAGTCGTAATCGCGACGCGAGCGCAGAGTTCTGAGAGTGTTGTGCAAATAGAAATTGTAAATCACGCAATACCTTTTAAAAAATAAATAAAAAATAAAAAAAAACTATAAATAAAACTGAAAAAGAAACAAAACAAAAAGAATACTGAACTGTAAAACACTTGGCGCATAATTGAGGAGAAACCTGGCTGGTTGATTGATTGTGGGCGTAACGACGAGTCACACTCGGGAATAAATCCAGCATCGATCAGTGGACTTACATTGGATACTTACGGATTGCTCTTGGAAGCAAACCGCATCACAAGCAGAAGGTAAGTTGTTCCCCTGTCATGACCTTGACATTTGGCAGAATTGATTTTGTCATTCGTTGTCCGCTAATTGAAATGAATGCACGCTCGAGCGGAGAAGATCGTTTGATTGGCACTTAAATTGTGTTGTACAATCATCGCGCTGCAAAATTGTCCAAGACGAGATTTTAGCCAAGCAGCGTCGAGTTTTTAATTAGCATTCTGTGGCATCTTATAAATAAACATGGTTTTATAGTTCGCCCGAGTGTGTGTGTGTTGATGTGCTAAACGCCAAAGGCCACTAAAACGGGCTGTCCATGAGTGTTAAATAAAAATAAAGCCAAAGCCGTGCTTAGTACTCCCATACTGGGCCGTGTCTGTGAGTGTGTGTATTTGCATGTAAATTACAAAATCAAGTTCGTTGCCTGAGTCTTTTGTTTGGCCTGCACAAAAGGTTCTTTCGGCCATTCGGAATAGAAACCCAGTTGCAGCAAATTATTATTACAGAGCTTTTAAGCATATGGAAAACTCTGTTCAACAACCTTCACTGGCCCTGGGCTGGTTTCAGTGCGAGCTGTATTAAAAAAAACGGGTTTTCCGAAATGCGTGCGCTTAATTTACACGCAGATTAGCATTTACATTAAGATAATTTCATATTTTTATTAACCAAAAAGTGTCAGACCAGAGCTTGTGGTCGCCTTGGCCAGAAATTTAAGAGCGATGTAATCTCCAGTTCAACTGAAACATTCAAAGCATACGAAATACCCGAAAAATATAAACAAGGAAGACAGCAGCCAGGGATTCGCAATCGAATCATTGCCATCTCGGCTCAGGCTTCACGTCAAGTGATTCAGACAATTTTATATATAAATATATAGATATCTTTGCTGAATCTTCCGGGGGTCTTTGGCCTATTCCCCGTTTTTTCTGCTCAGCCTTTGTTATGGATTCGCCATTCCCCCGGCTGGAGTTCTATGTAAACAGCCACAAGACTTATTTGCATGCCAAATGAAAGCCTCTCCTAATTAGGACAGCAACAGATGGTTCTGTCTTGGCCCACATTCGAGGCTGTCATTTAACCAAAAACAACTTGAGGCAGAGACCTGCCCCTGAATTATGTCCCCTGATCGCTGCTATTGATATTGATTGCCTTCGGGCTTAGATATTATAAATCATTTGTTAGAATTTTACACCCAATTATTCACGCAATTGTTAATTACGCATTTGATTGTCGGAAACGACGGCTCAATTTCAATTTGAAGCCCAATTTAATGAACTCTAATTAAGCGCGGCCTGAAAATATGTGTATGAGACATGAGAAATATAAAAAAATACGAGCGGAGCGGCCTTTGTTGAAGTGCTTACGAGTCTTTTCCTGCTCTTTAATTGTATTTATACACACACAGTATCGGTATATCGCTATATCGGATGTGCATTGTAGTTGCCGCCTCTATTGATTGGCAGAAATCGGTTTGAAGAGTTTCCATATCGTTTTCGTTTCGTTGCCATGATGTAATTCGGGGCCTCAAGTCCCTCTGTCTGCCATGAATCACACGGGACAAATGCCAACTGCCAACTGCCAATTATCAATTGCAGTGGCCTGTCAATGGAATTAGCATAGACCGATGACTAATTGAAGCACACGAAATAAGATATATATATATAAACAGAACATAAAACCCATAGCCAGTCAAATTTAATTAAGCGAAAAAGACAAGCCAAGTCATCTTCATTTGATTTGCGTTGTCCCCTCCAATTCTCGCACTATTATCTTTGGGAATAATTTTTGTTCAAGAATTTCAGTGTGTGTGCGGCGCCACTTGTTAAGGCCTAAGAATAGATGCCAAGCCAAGGCCCGAAACGTGCTTGGCCAAATAAAAACCGAATTTTTGCAAGTAATTTGAACATTAAAAACAATGTCGGGTAATAATAATCACTCAATAGCAGGCAGCGCCAACAAAAGCGGAAGTCCAAAAGCCACACGAAAGTGCTGTGCAACATCGCGCCTCTCGCCTCTTGGATTTTATATTTTGTGTCTTTTCGTTTTCGTTTTCTTTTATTATTGGGCCGCCTTCCTGGCACGAAATACTTTGGTGAGAATTGCAAATTCTCAGCCAATGCAATGGCAGAGAAATAAGTGAAAATATTATGAAAGCCGCCGCCGCCGTCGCCTCCGCTGTCGAAGCAAGTGAAAATCGGAATTTATAATTTTCGTGTGCCGATTTTTTTCAACCGCAAAAATAGTGCTCCAAGCAGCTGCCACTGCCACTGCTGCTGCTGCTGCTGCAGCTGATGATGGTGCCGCTGCTGCTGTTGGTGATGCAATCAGCTTGACATGCACATCGAGTGACAGAGCAGACATTGCGCATACGCCGCATTGTACCGACTGCAAATCTCTCGCCCCACAAAAAACAAAAACAAGAAGAAAAAAAGATGAAAGCCGAGCAGATCCCCACAAGCTGAGCCAAAGCGTTGTGGGGAGTCGCTTGGCGTTCATCTCCAAACAAGAATTGGAGCAAGTGAACAGGCCAGCCCAGTCACACACAATGGAGAAGCCCCAATGCCCTAACTTTCCAGCCATAAATTTTAACATAGAGATACATAGATAGAAGCCCATTCGATCTAGATAGTAGCTTTGAAAGAAACTTTTGACAGATGGCTGAAGATACAATGATTACCATGAAAAATGCCAAAATTTACATTCTGTTTATAATTAGTTAATATCAGATGAAAGTAGGAAACCACAAATACTAAATCAAACCAGAGTTCAGAGCTCTAGAGAAAGATTTGTTTAATTTTTTTGATATGCTAACAATGCAATATACAAATAAAGAAACTTTAAAAATATTAGATAACTAAATAACTTTATATAACAGATCAGAGGAAATAAAAATTAACAATTAAATGAGAGAAGCCTTAAGAACTATAAATTTAAAATCGTAAATATAAAACAACGATATTAAAGTATACAAAAATATTTAAAATAAGTTTTGTTAGAACCCAGAAACAAAGTTTTAAGGAGGCTTCGTTAGGACCATAAACTGAATTAATAAAATAAATATAACATAATAAAATAAAAATCTAACACGACAATACTAGACTCTATTTATAGAATTTTATGGGATTTTTAATTGAGAATTAATTGAGTCATAAATAATTACAGGATAAAAAATAAATATACAAATATTTTTATAAAAACTATATTTAAAAATTACAGGAAAAATATGCTACCCATGTTAGAAGGTTTCTAGACCTTATAAAACTATAATAACCAGAAAAATGAATGATTTAAGTTACAAACATAACAAATATTTAAAAAAACACACACCTCACTGAATCAAACAAGCTTATAGCCAAGCTATACTCTGCTCGAAACGTATTATATTATATTTATTTACGTTTTATTCCTATATGCAGACCCCCCATCTCCAATGATTATGACACTCACACGTGCCCAGCGCGACTCTGGGGCGGCCAAGACAGACTCTTCATCCATGAGTTCCTCACTTGGATTTTCTTGCATGTTGCGTGCCCCACCATATACTATATACATATATATATATATATATACTTTTTCATCATCATCATCATCTCCTTTAGTAACAATATGCGATTTAATTTTCATTTTCTTGCCGCTGCCTCGGCTGCTGGTGTTTTTGTTTTCCGTTTTTTTGTCGCCTTGCTCGCATGGAGACGAAATAAAGTGCCAACTCATAATAATGTAAGCCAACGGAGATGCCAGGCGTTGTTTATGTTGGTAATGGTGTTTGTTGACTGACTTTTGTTGCGTTGTTACAAGCCAGTAACAAGTGCACAGCCGCCCGCGACATTGTGCAAACAATTCGTGCGGATTTCTTGTTTTGTTTTTGCATTTATTTTAATCATTATGCCATTAAATCCCCCTAAGGGGCGGTGTCACTTTAATACATTTAAAAAAAAAATAACCAAAGTGCTTCAATTTTGATTGGGCTCTCTGAGTGTTGGAACAATTAAAGAGTTAATACCTTATGGCCGTCATAATTTGGTGGCCCGGTATTAAATTGAAAAATACACATTTTATGGGCCGAAAGTAACAGCACAAAACACTGCTCTCGATGAACGAGAAATAAAGTCCCTGCCGAAAAAATAAAAACCCGTTCCAGCCGGACATGGAGACATGTAAACGCATGGGGCAAATATGCGAACTCTACAGTTCAGTTCACTTTCAAGGTTGTCCCCAGGCGTCAAGAACTTGCAGAACCCAAACAGTAACGCCAGCAGCAGCCGTAGCAGCTAAAAAATGAAAATGAAAACGAAACTGGAAAGGCAAGCTGCAGTTTTTCCGCTCTGTGGGTGTGGGTCTCTTTTGATTGTGACAAGTCACTCCACGCGCTCCCATTTGAAAGGCGCCCAAGTGCATGGCACAAGCCAATTGCGCAATTGCAGTGATTCATACAGTGGACGCCAATTAAGCGAGACCAAATGCGAGTCCGAGTCTGAGTTCGAGTCCGAGTCCGCGTCCAAGACCGCGACCAAGTGCTAAGCCGCTTAGCCAGCGGACAAAGGAGCTCGCTTGCTTCCTTCTGCGCAACGGCCTTGGGGAACTGGTACCGCCGATTCGTCGCCGTTCTATAAACTGCGTACTCACGCACAGAACAGTTGCCGAGTTGCTAAAAATACACAAGCCACCGACCTTGTGGGCTTACATAATTAATTGCAACCGGGTTTCGCTGGGCTGTGGTATGCGGAAAATGTGCTGAAACGAAAGACTCAGGGCACGAACGTGACACGTGCGGGAAAGAGAGAATCTTCATGCTGCACTCAAAGGGCAGCCACCTCAACTACGTATATATTTATATAAATATATATATATAGCTTAAACACCAAGCCAGCTTAAACAGATTAATAAATCTGACAAACAAGATAAATCATCATCATCATTGGCTGGCCATGTAAGAAGCTTTATACATTATAAAGTGCAGTTTAAACTTTTCATAAGCAAAGGCCAAAGCTAGTTAATTAAATTTTGTATTCCCATCTATATACTATATATATATATATATATGTTCAGGTTAGTGGGATTCTTGTTGTTGCTGTTGTTGAATGCGATCATCGCCAAAAAATCAGCATCACGTTCGGCATACAAAAAGATTTTATATACTTATTAGCCAACAGCAACAGCACACAAAGAAAAAAAAAAGGGGGGAATGGTGAAAAGAACGAAATGTTATGCGTATATATTATACAATATAAAACAGTCAAAAGAATAAAAAGAAAAAATAATAAACCGGCATCGGTTGGCTGTTGGCAGTTGGCATTTCGACCCATTGACGTAGGAAACCCAAAACTTAATCATATCGCTCTAAAATAGAAGATGAAACAGACAGAACTGAATGTTGTTGAATGTTGTTGCTCTTGGGGTTTTTGAGAAGAGGTCAAATCGTGGCTGGGCAATGATATATTTGAGTATCATTAACAGCATAACTTTGAGTCATGAATGAAAGTGTAGAATCGGAGCCATGTGTTGGCATTCTAATTAAGCGAATTCATAAGAATTCTAGAGAAGATCAAAGGGTGAAAAGAGATTGAACTCCCGAGATATGAGAACATTTTCAACACCCAATAAGTACTTAAGTTTCAGAATATTCATGTTTCTCTTTCTCCAACGCTCCCTAGACTTCTTTGGTCTAAAAAAAACTGTCAAGTCTGGGCCCCGTGGGCGTGTCTACATGCGGCTTACAGAATATTATTTGCCATAAATCTTAAATTTTGCCAAAGAAAACCAGTTATAATTTGAAATTTCGCCGTGGCCAAAACGGATCTGCGAGCTTGGAGTTGGACACACAGAAGTGCGTGACATTTATCAAGTTTTATGGCTGCTCTGTCCGTTAATTAAAGAACCAACGCCAACGCTAAGGCCAAAGCCAAGTTTAAATAAATAGAAAGCCTGGCTTGGCGGTGGCATCAAGGGATCGAATTTATTTACAAATTCTAAACGGGAAAGTCATTAAACAGTGACTGCAGTTCTGGGTAATTTGGAAACTAATTTAAATTAGGGCGATGCAGGGCATGTCGTGCCCTTAATTTGATCACACGCTCAAATATGTCGCATTTTGTGATGGGTGGTATGGGGTTTTCAGATGGCATTTAGATGGGAATAGCATTGGGAATGGTTATGGGAATGGGAAATCGTGGACGTAGTAAATATTTAAGCAACCAGAAGACTCACTTTCATTGCCATCGTGAGTGTGTGACACACATTTATTGGTAAACCGCATTTGTCCCACAATTAATGCCAATCACGTGTGGTGGGGTACACCTGACTGCTACTACTACTGGATTTTGTCACAAAACGTTGACAGGCTAGCGCTGGATCGCTGAGTTTGAAGAAAAACCCCGAATGGCCAATTTAAATGCCGCGCCAGTTGGTCCGAAATGCAAAATCAAGTGTGCTTGTGTTCGACAGAGTGTTTAACACAAAACAATTGTCAAGGCATCGCCTCAATTAGAGGCGGTGACATTGGTGATTCCATCGATCAAAGGATTGGTGATGGTGGTGGAGCAAGCTATCCCCTTACTCTGATTCCGTTTCCATTTCCACTTCGCGTGCAGAGTTCATTGGCTCGCAGATTGATTGGTCTGATTGCCTAATAATCTCCTGCTCCCAGTGCTTGGCTTTAATTCGGTCTGCCAGATCCAATCAGAGACATTCGCACCCGCTGGAGTCGGAGTTGGAGTCGGAATCGGAGTCCCAACTTAATTGTCCATAACTAGAAGCGTTGCTCATAATTATTTATAATAATTTTCGGAAAATGCTCTCTTCTCCCCTTGCAGAGGAAACGTATCGAGCCACCAAAATGATTTCTCGCCGCAAGATCATATCGCGTTCCCTGGACAATTTGGACGCCATCGGGCAAGACGAGCAGGAGGAAGATGTCTGGCACGATCGCGAGAAGCTCTTCAGGGTGAGTGATTACTAGGTTAATATCAAGTCAATTTAAAGTTAATGTCTTCCTCTGCCCGCAGGATCACATCAATGAGGTTCTGGCCAAGTGGGAGCAGATTGATGACGAGATCTGGGCCAAGATAATCGTCTTTGAGAAGAATCGGCGCGTGGCCAAGGCCTACGCCCGCTCCTCTGTGATAACCATAAATGGATCCAAGAATGGATTCGATGGAGTGCGGTGAGTTCGGGTTTCTAAGACTTAAAAAGGAAGATTATTTATATTATTTATATCCCCAGCATTGGCCTAAATGGCTTCGAGAATCCCATGCGAGATGCCGAGACGAAAGTCATTAAAAAGTCCATTGGCGATGGCTTCAAGGTCAAAATGGACGACATTGGCAATATATTCATCAAGCGGTATGGCAAGAGCAGCATCTATGTGAACAGCACATCGCAGGGCAACGAGGAAACAGTCATCGGTGGCGACATTATCCAAATGCCACAGATGTCCCTCACCTCGGGAACCTCCGCCAAACTGTTCGACATGAAGAAGTTTCAGACGAACATAAACCGAGAGTTTGCCCGCACATATCCGGAACGTGGCAGGCTGGAGCGGCAGTGCCTTTCAGCCGTTTCGCTGGTCAAGTCAAACAACAATCTAATCAACTCGCCGGTCTGGATACTCGTGGTCAATGTGGTGGCCATGGATATGCTGAGGAGTCGCCTTCAAACCATTCCCAAGTCCATGGATGCTTTGGGAATGCGAGTGCCGCTGACGAACAGCAGCGAGGATCCCTACTCCACCATTGAGAGTCAGGTGGGATTGATTTATCCTACGCCCGCTGCCTCCGATGACTCGCAGAACTCACAGAACTCGCAGAACTCGAGCAACTCCAGCAAGGGAAGGCGCAGCATTTTCAGTGCCGCCTTTCTCAACGAGGGTCCCTATGTGCCCAAGGTGGGTTTGAATGTGGTTCTTACTTATCATAATTTATCTAATAAAATTAATGTTACAGCCCGACTACGAGGCTGGCGGTTCGTTGACGCCAATCTATGCGGAAAAGAAGCGTCCTAAGAACAGCAGCAGCTCGCAGCAGCGCAAGAAGCAGGATGATCCCTACTACTGCGGCCTCCTGGCACGCATTCCCAACTTCATCAAGTCCTCGAAGCAGCCATGCAACGGTGGGGCCAGCAGCAAGCCCAAGAAGGAGGCCAAGATCTCGAGGAAGATCTCGGCGCAGCATCAGCACCAGCAGTTCCTGCAGCCGGCGCAACCCATTCCCATCGCCACCTTCCACCACTCGTACTTCCCCTACAAGCTGTATCCGCCCCAACATCGTCTCTCGCAGTCGCAGATGTCGCTCTGGGATGCACGTAGTCTGATCAGTGCACATGGTGGGTTCTCCTTGATCTCCAAAACATATATTATAGAAATGACTAAATTTCCAATTTTATTGCAGAATGATCAATCCGGCTGGCCCTAATTTATTCATCGTTTAGCATTAATTCTACGATTATTTAGTCAAAAGCCTACGATTAAGATTTGGTCAGAGACGGAGGAGGAGATGGATCAATGGATCGATGGAGTGCATTTCGCTCAGTTTTGTGATAAATGCAGCGAAGTGCAGCCATTTAGCGTACACCACTTAATACGCAACTAACTCTAATTAACCGCAGTTAGCTTTAAGGCAAGCAGAGAGATTTAATGATTATGCAATTTGTAATGAGTAATTAAAATTTTGCCATAGTTTCTTAAATCGTTTAAGACTGAGAGAATGAATGTCCTAGAGCCCAAGGAGAGTGCACCAGAGCGGAGGAGAGTCGAGAGTTTTAGGGGGCAGTGAATGTCATAAGCAAAATAATATTGCTGCATTAGGCGAGTTCAATTTATTGTTTTTTCTTATTATTTCTTGCTGTACATACAATTCATATGTAAATAAGTTCGAATTAAATATGTAAACAAGACATTAGTATGCATTAAAAGAAAAGTTTTCAAAAGTCAATATGAGTATTGTTTTATTTTGGAATTTTGGGATATATTTAAGTATTTTCCCTTGATTGGAGGCGAACGAGCCATTTCCGACCCGGCAAATCATATATATTCTTGATCAGCAGCAACAGGCGAGTCATATGAGCCTTTTTCCGGCAAAAAAAAAATTTGACCATTTTTTCATATTTTTATAAGGGGTAACATCATTAAAATTGTCAAAAATGCACAAAAAATTAATTTTAAAAAACTGTTATACTGAAGATGCAGATTTATTGGCATAATAAAAACTAACACAGGGCTGTTTTCTGAATTGAAATTTATGCTGTTTCGGCGGAGTTATGACCAATTTTCAGTCTTAATAACCCAATTGCAAACTGCTAAATTTCTAATTCTTCATTTTGATTTAAAATTAATTATTTCTTTGAAAACTGTTATATTTTTAAGTGTTTACGCAACTTTCCGCCAGAGATTCCTAAGCTGACTAGCGCCATCTGGAGTAAAAATAATGTAGGTCGAAGATCAGTGGATACATCGATAACACTTTTTAGAAGGCGCTTGAATACGAAAACGCATTTATTTAATAATCTCTTTATTCATTATTTGTACCCACAAAAGGTTAGTTATAATTAATTAATTAAATTCCTATTTTAAGTGCTAAGAAGAGCGCCTTGTTTCAGCTTGTCGCGCATTTCTGGGCTTAACAAAAACAGCGGACCGTGACCAGGCACTATAAAATCGCAGATTTGTGCTATTTTGCTACGTTCCACGCGTTGACGCTTCTCATCCTCGCTTCCTGCGCCTTGCCATATGCTCTCGTCATCCACGTCCTCGCGCCGCTCGAAGAGATCCCCCGTAATGCCCACCGTGCCACCCAACTGGGAGTTGCTTACGACCACGGAAACGCAGCTGAGCGTATGTCCTGGCGTCCTTCGGACCACCACCTCGCCATTGGAGTCCAGTGCTAGCTGCTCCGCTTCTTCGCTTCCAAAGTGATCCATATAAAGATCGCGATGCGAGACACACGCTCCGACCAGATGCATGCGGGCTTCCTGGAACAGGTAATTGCAACCGATGTGGTCCGAGTGCCCGTGCGTGCAGACCACCGCATGGATGTCACCGACGTCCAGGCCCTGCTCGGACAGAAGAGAGCGCAGGAGTTCGCCATCCCAGGCTGTCATGGTGTCCACCACGATGTTGGTGCCATCTCGGCAGCGAACCAGCGTGCATGTGCAGTTTGCTCTCATGGCTGTGCCCTCCTCCCGGGAGTAACCAGTGTGAAGGACGACCACTTGGTTTCGAGGTCCAGGATCTTCGGAAGCCATTATTTACAAGTTTTGTTAAATAAATAAATTATTTCCTAAAAATTGCTAACAATCGTCGTGGATAATATCGATAACACACAAGCATGTTGTATCGATATAACAATGCTGTATCGATCCCACACCCATCTCTAGTTTTCTATATTTTTGTGTTCATTGGCGCGTTTTTTACAAGGTTTTGCAAGGCTTTTTGGCCTCACATTTGTGCAATACAAAGCCTGCGCGTGCTGATCCACAGCTACCACGCACCATGGACAAGTTCCTGCAGCGCAATCCAACATGGAAGACGAAGACGTACGGATCGATCGTGGCGAGCGCCGCAAAGAAGAAGCCATCCGCTTCAACGCCGGCGTCACCGCAACGCCGGCCGTTGCAAGACTCAAATGTGGCGGAATCCAGGCGGTCGCCCCACTGGCCTTCCACCAAATCCCAAAGTTCGGCAGGTTGGCTATGCTTTACTTTTTAAGAGTATATCTTCTGAGCCTAAATTTGTTGTTTTGCGTAGTCAAGCCAAAATTTTTAGTCATTGAAAAATAGAAAACAAACAAAACAAATAGATTTCAAAGCAATGTGGAAAAGTGGTGCAGACGTACTTAATGAGTTAAATTCTCTTTGGATAGCCGACCTGCTGGCCAGGGCCGGCGAGAAGGTACCGCCCTCGACGCCCCCCAATTCCGAACTTCATTGGCCCGTCTCCAAGGCGAGCGACTGCTCTGAATTGAAAGAGGCTTCACAGACTATGTCCACCGCAGGAGCAGAGGAAAGGAGAGCGAAGCAGGGAGCACAGGAAAGGAGACTGAACCAGGGAGCACAGGAAAGGAGACCAAACCAGGGAGCAGAAGCAGGCGGAGCTCCAGCACAAGGCAACACCACGCCCACCGAGCACAACTCGAAATTTAAGCGCCTGCAGCAAGATCTCAACAGTCCCAGTGCTGCGCTGCGATTGCGCGCCCTTAAGGCCTTGAAGTAAGCTGATAATTCGAATAATCGAAGATACCTGAACCCCTTGCTTATAGTTTCGAATTTGTCAGAAATCCAAACAATCAACAACACCCTTAATAGTATATTTAATATGTATCACAACATTAAATCCGCTTCCAATCTCTTTAGGAGCCCCACAAAGAGCGCCTATAACAACTTTGATGTGTCCCATACCGAGCACAGTATAATCACCATGGAAGAGCGCAATCCCAAAGAGCCACCAACCCTGCCCGAGCTGCTAAAGGATGTGGTAATCTACGTAGAGGTGCGCACAGGCAATGATAATCGTTCCGATGGTGTGAGGACCGTCATTGCCAAGATGGGGGCCCAGGTCAACGATCGCCTCAGGCGGTAAGTAAACCTTTGCGATTGATAAAGCAGAATCTCTTAACTGAAGGCTTGTCTCTATCTTGTTTTATAGCAACACCACCCATGTGGTCTTCAAGGATGGCCTATTGTCCACCTACAAGAAGGCCATGGAGTGGCAGATACCCGTTGTGTCGATACTGTGGATTGAGGCCTGCAAGGTGCAGCGAAAGCTGTGTGATCCCCAAGAGTTTCCCATCAGCAATATACACAAGTACGAGTATCCAGAGCTTTATGGCAAGATACCGGTGAGTAAAGGCGGGGTAAACCGATTATTATGAATATTTAAATACGTTTAGACTTGGTATACGATTTATAATTGCTTTTAACGTAGAAAACTCCTTTGGTAAACTAAAAAAATAAGATTATTCTTAATTTGAACACAGCAATTAACAAGCAATCAAAGGTATGTGTACAAAACCTTACCTTAGGCAGAGATATACATCCAAAACTCAATATATTCATATCACTAGCACACAAGAGTTCAAGCGTTATCTACTTTCAAACGATGGTATCATTCCTGTGTACAAATTCATCAACTCCACTTGAGATATGCCTTGGAAATTAACTGTGTTCTTGACTATCACATTCCCTGCAGCCCCGAAGAGTGGGAAAAGAAAACTGAAAAGCCTTTAATGAGTGTAATCGTTGGCATTATCAATTTATGGCACAGTAGCATTAACTCTACTCGAGATATGCCCCCCATTAATGGGTCAATTATTAGTTTATTGGCTACATAAACTATAAGTAAGAGTATGGAAATTTAACCATAGATAGAGACCACTCTTATCAATTACCCTTTCCTTAAAGTGATGACGATGGGGGTGCCATGAGTGGTGGACTCTTGCCCACGGCCACTTGTGTGTGTGCTGAAATGATTAGTTAATCCACAAAATGGCGAGCGCAGAAACGCAGGGCCGCGGGCCGTCTGAAATTGCACGTATCTCAAACACAAAATACGCGCAATATTGGGAACTCTTTCGTGTCGGACAGATTCTTATCATTGGTTGACAGCAAGTCAACTGGCTGCTTGGTACGCGTTATCTAATTCAATTTGCTTGCGCGCGCTTATCAGGTATCGTAGGGCCTCGGCCAGGAAGTTGTCCGGACGAGGCCAGCGCGCTGTCCGGGAATGAGAGTTAGTAGTCGAGACGAGTGTTGCTCATTTGAATGCGCTTCGTATTTATTGCTTAAACATTAGACTGTTTAAAAAAAGAGACGACAACAAGCCACTGGACGCCGGTGACAACTTAAAACCTAATTCACATGCACGTTTGTTTACAATCTTTCCGAGAAGCCAGGCGGCTCCTCTGGTCATTTACATAACTCGCTGGGAATACACACAGATGCACCGCTGCTTGTCAAGCTTCTTGTTTTTGTTTCTCTATAAAACTTACACTCTAGGTTAGATTAATTAGATTCTCGTGTGGTTGTGTGGGGCTCCGGTTGAGGCCACTTCTGGTTCTGAGATTTGTACACTGCCCGCTGATATTTACAAGCCAGAAGTTTGCTTTAAGTACAAATGGAATCCTTGAATTTACACTATTTAGTGGTGCGAGGTGACCCCTCACGACAGCGCCACCTCCAGGCACATCATTATCAGGAATCCGGAGACCGTGCCCCACGTGGCAATGGTACCATTGCCGCTGGCATGCGCCTCCGGCAGAATATCGTCCGACACAATGTAGATCATGGCTCCGGCCGCAAAGGACAAAGCGTAGGGCAGAATGAGGTTGGCAAAGGTCACGGCCACAGCGCCCAGCACTCCAAAAATGGGCTCCACCATGCCAGATAGTTGTCCATACCACAGGGCCCTTCCCACGCTGAATCCGGCAGCATGCAGGGGCAGACTGACGGCCAACCCCTCCGGGAAGTTCTGAATGCCAATGCCAATGGCCAGATTGCGGGCGCTCTCAAAGGTCGAGGAGTTGGTGGTGCCAATGGCCCCAAAGCTAACGCCCACGGCCAATCCCTCGGGAATGTTGTGCACCGTAATGGCCACCACCAGCAGCATAATACGCTTCCACTGGGACAGAGCCTCGGCGGCACGCTGTTGCTCCTCGGGCGTGGTGTAGGTGCACTGCTCCATCTCGTTGATGCTGCCGCCCTTCTTGCGGCGCCGCGACTCTCCGCTATGCTGCACGCTCAGGCAGTCCGAGAAGCTGTCCAGGCTCTTGGAGGCCAGTCGATCGGTGGCGCCATTGCGTTTGAGGTCATCAATGGCAATGTCCGCCTTGTCCTTGTTGCTCTGCGTCATCTGGATCATCATGTTGGTGCTGTTGAGACCCAGATACGACATTAGCTTGTCGCAGCCGTACACAAAGATGGATCCGAGCAGGAATCCACCGGCCACGGGCAGGAAGGCATAGACTCCGTAGAGATGAGAGCTCTCCGCCATTTCAATGGCTGGCTTCAGCAGAGACCAGAAGGAGGCGGCAATCATCACGCCCGCTGCAAAGCCCAGAGCCGCGTCCAGTGACCTCCGCTGGTTGCCACGGACGAAGATCACCAAAGCGGCGCCGGCGGCCGTCAGGCCCCAGGTGAGCAGGGTGCCCAGCAGGGCCTGGGTCACGGGTCCGTAGCCGGGAATCATCTTTTAGCCTCTCGTGCTCGTCTCCGGCTGGTATCGTTTCACAAAGACTTAATTTCGCGTGTGCGGGGCGGGAACAAGTTTCTTAATTGTTTACTCGTCGTCGTCGCGCTCCTCCTTCAACAGCAGATGGCAGATGCGCACTCAACCGATGTGCCACGTTCTTGGGCACTGATTCCAGGTAAACAAACAGAGAACAGCTTTCAGCGCAGCTCGATTTCGGTTTCTGTTTCTGTTTCTGTTTTGTTCTCGCCCCTCAATGGAATTTCCGAGTTAAAACACTTGTTGCTTATCGCCGCCTCCGCGCTCCTTGCCTCTTGGGGAATGGAAAAAAGAGTTGTACGTGTAGACGGGAATATTTGGAAACGCGTAATACTGTTTGGGTTGCTTAAAAGACCTAAATGTTCTGGTGGAGCGCGGTGGAAAGTGATGAATGAGCCGCTGACTGAGCTGACAGCCCCACAAAAAGCTATTCTTATAGGGCCGCTGCAGTTATCGATAGTTGTATCGCCGGGGTAATCGACTAGTCGATTTTAGAGATGGCCAGCCGCAAAAACTATAATTAACGAATTCTTTAGTTTGAATTTTTTAAGCAATTTTAATTTAACTAATCTAAACTTAATATGTAATACATTTAGTTGATATATGAAACTATCGAAAGCTAGTACTAGCTGGCAGCCATCTCGAAACGTGCACAGCCCCATAGATAACAACGTTTTCTATTTAAACAACGGGCAAGATATCACGTAGTTATAAACAAATAAAACAGTGTTTTCTAGTCAACATGACTGACAGAGTCGGGCAAAAAGTCGGCAGCAACCGCAGCAGCACAACCAACAATAACACCAAAGGGCATGAGCTGCACACCATTAATTAACACACTTGTGGCTGTAGGCTTATTAAATCTTAAACCAATCATTTGTTGCAGCGCGTTCGTTGTATGCAAACGGACTATGAGCTGAAGAACTGGGTGCCTAAGCGCCAGGGGACGCCCAAATCCTCAAAGGACACGGAACCAGGATCGGCCAATAAGAGAACTCAGCCGGGAACACCGACCTCAACTCCAAAGGTGAGTATTTTTGAAGCTACAGCATTATTCTGTGAACTTTATTAATGTTTTAACGATCTTTTATAAATATGAAATTAACAACTATATAACAAGTATATATTGGATATCTGACCCATTTCCTTTCAAACCCTTTAATTTAAACTATATTATTCCTTGCAGAATGACATTAGCCGCTTTTTCCGAGCTCTCAGCCACAAGAAAACGCACGATGATGATGCCACCGAGTCGCCAGCCACCAAGCTACTCAACAGGTGAGTAATCACTGCCCCTAGATAACCATATAAAATAACTACATGCATTTTTTTGTAACAGGATCAGCAATGGTTCATATACTCCTTTGCCAGTACTGGCTACTGCTCAGCAAAAGGACACCAACCACGGCAGTGGCGATGCTGTGGACGCCAGGCAGGCGCAGGCTCAAAGAAGCCTTCATTTCACGAAAAACCCAGAGAGCAATACCCCCCAGCCTTCAAGACCACCACGAAGGAGCACAGCGGAACCAGCTCCGGTTTCAGCGACGCCGCCAGTGCGAACCAGTCGCCGCCGCAGCTGTGCAGCGGATTACAGCAGCCAGCAACCAACGACGGAACCCCGAATGACTCGCCGCCGGAGCTCACTCCTAATTAATTCGGTAACAGAAGAGGCTGATGCTCCGGCAGCACCAGTTTTAGAGCCACGAATGACCCGCCGCCGTAGTTCGCTCCTAATTAATTCGGTAACGGAAGAAGGTTATGCTCCGCCAGCGCCAAAGCAAATCATTGAAACCATTTGCGAGGAGCTGGCTCCTACTGAAGGCGACAAGCACTCGATTGTGATGGAGGAGGAGGTAACCATCAAGGTGACCCAAAAAACAAATTGCGTAGAAGAGTCCATAGAGATAAGTGCGGTAGAGGCAGAGGTTTCCCACATGGCAGACAGACGAGGAACCCTTTACGCCTCGCAAACAATGGATATTACAGCGCCTAGGCGCCGCAGTGTAGCCACCTCGAGTACCATGCTAAGGGATGACATTTACGCAGCAATTGGCAGTCCATCGCTGAACAACGAAAACTCCACCATGGAGGAACCACTGACGCCGATATTTAGTTCAACACGTTTGCCTGCCGCAAAGTCCACTGGGAATCGCAGGCGCACCCTCTTCAACTTGGACATGGATGTGGTTAATGAGAATATCGAACGGATGAATGAATCACATCGCAGATCCCTTGCTTTGGCCAATGAAGCCGAGCTGGGCGAGTGTCGTGTGGTGCCCCTGGTCGAGCCGCCAAACCCAGTGACAGAGACGCCATCCACCGAACCCAAAAGACGTCGCCTTTTTAATCCCAACGACGAGGTGGTTATTTCACCGCCAAAAAGCTCCCGGAAGCGGCTGAGCATCAGTGGATCGACGGGATCAGTGCAGAAGCGTCGTCGTTCACTGGCTGTGATTCCCAGCACTACGGAGGCAACATCGGAAACACCTGCTCCTCCCATTGCGGTCATAACATTGCCAGAAGAGCCGGAGGACACTAATGACGACTTTGTGACTCCCAAGTCTTCGGTTGAAGCAGTTCCCGCCGAAGAGGAGCTTGCCACAGCCACGCCAGATGCAGATCCGTCGAAGCCAAGCAAGAAACGTTCGCGCATACGCACCCTGGTGCACACCAATATGCACCAGGAGCAGATCCTGGTCATCCACAAGGTTGGTAGCACGGCGCAGTAACCACGTTAACCACCATCACCATCGTCCCACTGTAGCTGTCGTAGCCTTCAAACTTAGTAATAGTTCTAGATTAGTTATTAATCCGTTTTAGCTTTCAAATTTACATATTTGCGACTCCATATTAATTATTGATTAAGCATAAACAACACTCGGTAGATTGGTAGCAGGAGTTCAGTGCCTCGCCTCCTTTTGTAAAGCCCCACAAGGCAAAAAAAAAAAACAAATAAACTTGTATATCCCCCCATTGGCGGCCATGAAACCTAATCGATAAAAAACCGCCTTGAATCAATCCCCAATCCCAGGCCCTGCGCCGGCTGCGGGGAATGCGGCTGGATCCGAGCGTTACCCAGCGCACCACCCACCTGGTTAGCCTGGAGCCGCGCCGTACCCTGAACCTACTGCGTGGCCTAATGCGCGGCGTCTGGATCGTTAGCTACCAGTGGGTGCTGGCATCGATGCGGAACGGCAAGTGGGTCAGCGAAGAGCCCTACGAACTGACTAGGTTTTCGCGTGCCATTGAGGTGAGTGGCGGCGGTCTGCCGTCTCCCATTAAACCCCTGTTGATCCTCCTCTTCTTGTTATTCCTTTCAGATCTGTCGCACCGAGCGCCAGGCCTTTGGCGTTCACTACCAGTGCGAGTTGTTCCGCTTTATGGAGCCCTTCTATGTATCATCTCTGTGCCGGCCCATTCAGTTCAACAACATGAAGGAGCTGCTCCTGCTGGGTGGTGCCAAGCTGACGGAGAATCGCTTCAAGGCCAAGTACGTCATCGGGGACAAGCGGCGGACCGAGGACGACCGACTGTATCTGTCGCCCTATTGGGTGTTGGACAGCATAACCAACATGCAGATACAGCGATTCGGCAGATACCTGATGAAGAGCGCCATTGTCACGCCGGAGGGCATTCAGTACGAGAGTGCTCGGGATCGGGAGCTGGAGCTGGCGGAAGAAAGATTCCAAAAACACGACTTTATTGATCCACCTTTGGTGATGGACAAATAGATGCAGGGGATCCGAATGTTTGTCCGTTTAAAAATTCAGCTTTTAACACAAGAAGAGAGCCCACATGTGCGGCGGTATTTAATTTTGATTTAAAAATGTTTTCACTTCTCCTTGTTTAAGACTCGCATTATCTGGAATATGTAAATAAATTTGAATTATATCATACACACAAGTCTGATTTGATTAGTTTTAAGTATACCCTTGTAAATCATTCAATGTAATCA